>PVIH01006242.1:91152-113519 GCA_004025045.1 Sigmodon hispidus | reverse complement strand
TGTAGCTCTATAGTATAGCTTGAAGTCAGGGATGGTGATACCTCCTGAGGTTCTTTTGTTGAGTAAAATTATTTTGGCAATCCTGGCTTTCCTGTTATTCCAAATGAAATTGAGTATTGTTCTTTCAAGGTCCAAAAAATATTGTGTTGGGATTTTGATAGGCAGTGCATTGAATCTGTAGATTGCCTTTGGTAGAATTTCCATTTTTACTATGTTGATCCTACCAATCCAGGAACATGGGAGAGCTTTCCATTTTCTGATATCCTCTTCAATTTCTTTCTTCAGTGATTTAAAATTTTTGTCAAATAGATCTGTTACTTCTTTGATTATAGTTACTCCAAGGTATTTAATACTATTTGCAGCTAAAATGAAGGGTAATGTTTTCCTTATTTCTTTTTCAGCTCTTCTATCTTTAGCGTATAGAGGGGCTACTGATTTCTTTGAGTTTATCTTGTATCCTGCTACATTGCTGAAGATGTTTATCAGCTGTAGCAGTTCTTTGGAAGAATTTTGTGGGTCACTTATGTAAACAATCATATCATCTGTAAATAGAGATAGCTTCACTTCTTCTTTTCCAATTTGTATGCCCTTAATCTCTTTTCATTCCCTTATTGCTTTAGCTAAAACTTCGAGAACTATATTGAATAGATTCTCTCCTTTTTTTTAAGAGTTATTTATAATGTATACAGTGTCCTGTCTGCATGCATCCCTGCAGGCCAGAAGTGAGCCCCATATCTCATTACAGATGGGTTATAAGTCATCATGTGGTTGCTGGGAATTGAACTCAGGTCCTCTGGAAGAGCAGCCAGTGCTCTTACCCTCTGAGCTATCTCTCCAGTCCTTGTTCCTTTAAGTTTGGAATCAAAATCACAATCTGTCTCTCACCTGAGTGCAACGTGATGCACTGGAGGTTCTACACAGCACAAAGAGTATATAGAAACTAAATGGCTGTGGCTGAGAGTTTTGTGAGCATGATAAACTATCATTTAAGCAACTTTATCTTAATTATAAAGCCTTGTTCATATTTTAAAATTAATCTTCTTTGGGTTAATTCTGAGAGTCTTAATTCCTGGCATGAAGACTTAGATTATGGCAAACTTGATGAAAGAAAGAAAACAATGTAATATTCATGTGGCTTTATTTTGGAGCCTATAAGGATTTGACAGGTTCTAGAAAAGTATCTGAACTCTGTCTGCCGTCTGCCGCCTTTACTTTAGTGAAGCAGGATTGCTTGAAGACACTAGTATCAGTGTCAAGGTTCCACAAGTTCTTTTTCCCTTTAACTTTTTTCTGGAGGTCAAAACTTCATATTTCTACTGACTTCCCTGTACTTTCTTGTTTTTGATTCTAATGCCAGTAACTACCAGAAATAAAAAGAAGCTTTGTTCTTAGATCAATCTTGTGAAGGATGATATTTTTCTCTTAGTTTTTCACCTCAGATTTTCGTGGGAGCCTAGCCTTTCTGGACATGGGAGCCTAGGTTGGTTATTTATTTTTCTATAGTATGGGCACTTTTATACACATCAACTAAGCTTACTTAGGATATATTAATTTACAGGACCAATCTTTATTTTGTTTTGATTTATAGTTTCAAGTTGAGAGAAGAGACATATATACTTTTCCACAGGGTAAGACCTGTAAACAGTACTTGACCAAATATTTTTCTTCTTCTGGTGACATGTTAGCTTTGTGGAAAAATTCACCAAGATGAAATTTCAATCCTGAATATCTATGCTCCTAACACAAGGGCACCTATGTATGTAAAAGAAACACATCTAAAGCTTAAACTCCATATCACTGACACACTAATAGTGGGAGACTTCAATACCACACTTCCACCCTTGGATAGGTCAGCCAGAAAGAAACTCAACACAGAAATAAGGGACCTAGCAGAAGTTATGACCCAAATGGACTTAGTAGATATATACCAAACCATCCACCCAAACAAAAAGGAATATACATATTTCTCAGTACCCCATGGAAGTTTCTCTAAAATTGATCACATACTAGGTCATAAAGCAAATATCAACAGGTACAAACAAATGGACATAACTCCTTCCATTTCAGATCACCATGATCTAAACTTAGAGTTCAACAACATCAAGAATGACAGAAAGCCTCTTGGAAACTAAACATCACTCAACTGAACCACCTCTGAGTCAAGGAAAAAAATAAGAAAGAAATCAAAGACTTCTTTAGAATTTAACGAAAATGAATCCAAGACATACCCAAACTTATGGGATACAATGAAAGCAGACTTAAGAGGAAACTTCATAGCACTAAATGCCTACATGAAAAGACTAAAGAAATCTCGCACAAGAGAACTGAAAGTCCTAGAAGAATTAGAAACAAACTCACCTAGAAGAAGTAGATGGCAAGAAACAATCAAACTTAGAGCTGAAATCAGCACAACTGAAACAAAAAGAACAATATAAAAAAATCAAAGAGTTGGTTCTTTGAAAAAGTCAACAAGATAGGTGAACCCTTGTCCATACTAACCAAAAAGCAGAGAGTGAGTATCCAAATCAACAAAATCAGATATGAAAAGGAGGACATAACAACAGACTCCCAGGAAATCCAGAGAATTATTGGGTCGTACTTTGAAAATCTATACTCCACAAAAATGGAAAACTTAGGAAAAATGGATAGCTTTCTGGACAGGTACCATTTACCAAAATTAAATCAAGATCAGATTAAAGACCTAAACAGTCCTATAACATCAAAGGAAATTGAAGCTGTATTAAAAGTCTTCCAAAAAAAAAAAAAAAAAAAAAAGCCCAGCCCAGATGGTTTCAGTGCAGAGTTTTATTAGACATTCAAAGAAGAGCTAATATCAATACTCCTCAAAATGTTTCATACAGTAGAAACCGAAGGAATATTGCCAAACTCTTTTTATGAGGCCACAATAATCCTGATGCCAAAGCCACTCAAAGACACAACAAAGAAAAAAAATTATAGACCAATTATCCTAATGAATATTGATGCATAAATTCTCAACAAAATTCTGGCAAACCGAATCCAACAACATATAAAAAAAGTTATTCACTATGATCAAGTAGGCTTCATCCCAGAAATGCATGGATGGTTCAACATATGGAAAAGTGTAAATAACATCCGTTATATAAACAAATTGAAGGAAAAAGAACACATGATCATTTCCTTAGATGCTGAAAAAGCCTTTGACAAAATCCAGCACTCCTTTATGATAAAAGTCCTGGAGAGATCAGAAATACAGGGAGAATACCTAAATATAATAAAGACAATTTACAAAAAAAGGCAATGACCAACATCAAACTAAATGGAGAAAAACTCAAAGCAATCCCACTAAAATAAAGTAGACATGGCTGTCCCCTCTCCTGTTAACTATTCAATATAGTTCTCAAAAGTTTTAGCTAAAGCAATAAGAGAATGAAAGGAGATTAAGAGTATGCAAATTGGAAAAGAAGAAGTGAAACTATCTCTATTTGCAGATGATATGATTGTATACATAAGTGACCCACAAAATTCTACCAGAAAACTTCTACAGCTGATAAACACCTTCAGCAATGTAGCAGGCTACAAGATTAAGTCAAAGAAACCAGTAGCCCTCCTATGCACTAAAGATAAAAGGGTTAAAAAAGAAATAAAGGAAACATCACCTTTTATAATAACTGCAAATAGCATTAAATACCTCAGGGTAAATATAACCAAAGAAGTATCAGATCTGTTTGACAAAAATTTTAAATCTCTGAAGAAAGAAATAGAAGAGGATATAAGAAAATGGAAAGATCTCTCATGTTCCTGGATAGGTAGGATCAACATAGTGAAAGTGGCAAACTTTGCAAAAGCAATCTACAGATTCAATGCAATTCCCATCAAAATCCCAACACAGTCTTTTACAGACCATGAAAGAACAATATTCAATTTTCTTTGGAATGACAGGAAAGCCAGGAGTTCCAAAACAATTATGCTCAACAGAAGAACTTCAGGAGGCATCACTATCCCCCCAACTTCAAATTATACTATAGAGGTACAGTAATCAAAACAGCTTAGTACTGGCATAAAAACAGATTTGTGGATCAATGGAATCTAATAGAAGAACCTGACATTCACCCACATACCTATGAACACCTGAGTTTTGACAAAGAGGCCAAAGGTATTCAATGGAAGAGAGACAGTATCTTTAACAAATGGTGTTGGCATAACTAGATGGTAGTGTGTAGAAAAATGGAAATAGATTCAAACCTATCACCTTACACGAAACTTAAATCCAAGTGGATCAAAGACCTCAACATAAACCCAGCTCACTGAATATGATAGAAAAGTAAGTAGGAAATACCCTCCAATGCATTGGCACTGATGACCACCTTTTAAACATAATACTAGTAGCGCAGACACTAAGAACAATAATCAATAAGTGGGACCTCCTGAAACTGAGAAGCTTCTGTAAGGCCAAGGACACAGTCAATAAGACAAAACAACAGCCTACAGAATGGGAAATGATTTTTCCAACCTTACAAATGACAGAAAATTGATCTCTAAAATATATAGAGAACTCAAGAAACTAGAGCCCAAAACCCTTAATAATCCAATTAAAAAATCAGGTTCAGCCCACTCCAACTATAGAAACACCAGACTCACTCTTGAGGGAGGGGGGACAAAACTGGATTTGGCCAGGAGTGGAGACTGATCCAAGCATTATTGGGTCAGTGGGACCATAGGACTGTCTGCTCCCTGCCCAGGGAGCAAAGAAGAAAAATGACAAGATGTGGTGGGAGGGGGAAGGGACCTTGAATAAGGATATACAGGGATGGAAAAAAAATTCAGAGGGAAAGCTGAACACAAAGTAAATATATGTGTAGCAATCTTATTTGCATTACCACCCTTGATAAGCCATGCTTATGATTCTTATCCTCTTTATAGTTATTGTTAACTTTTCCTCATTTTAAATTCATGTTACTGTTTTTTTGTTAAATACAAAATAAAGAAGAAAAAAACATCAAAAAAATGAGGTTCAGAACTAAAAAGGAAATTCTCAGCAGAAGAATTAAAAATAGCTGAAAGACACTTGAAAAAATGCTCAACATCTTTAGCCATCAGAGAAAATGCAAGTCAAAACAACTTTGAGAAACCACCTTATACCTTTTAGAATGGCTAAGATTAAAAACACAGATGACAGCCTATGCTGGAGAGGATGTAGAGTGAGGGAAACACTCCTCCATTGTTGGTGGCAGTATAAACTTGTTCAGCCACTTTGGAATGTAATATGGCAGTTTCTCAGAAAACTGGGAATCAATGTCCCCAAGGATCCAGCAATATCACTATTTGGTATATATCCTTAAGACACACATTCACACCCCAAAAGCATTTGCTCAACTATGTTCATAGCAGCATTATTCGTAATAGCAAGAACCTGGAAACAACCTAGATGTCCCTCAATTGAGGAATGGATTAACAAGCTGTATTACATGTACAAAATGGAGTACTACTCAGCAGTAAGAAATAATGATATCCTAAAATTTGCAGACAAATGGATGGATTTGGAGAATATCCTCCTGAGGGAGGTCTCACAAACCCAGAAAGATAAGCAGGGGATTTAAGGTCACTCAATAGTGGACTTAAAAAAAAAAGTAAAGAACACTCAAACTGCAAACGACAACCACTGAACAGCTTGGGATCTGAAAATTATATATAATATAATCTTCTGCTGTTCATTTGATCTCAACACTATTCATTCTACACAATAGCATTGTTACATATTTCTTTTTTTCTTGTCACTCTATTTTGTTATTTTTTTTTTATAAAATAAGGTCCTGTTTTTTCATGGAAAACAAAAACAAGGAATAACTTAAGGTTAAAAAATACCAGCTAAGAAATTAGGAGGGTCCTTCTTAAGATCACCAGGCTTTCCAAGTGGACCAAGTAACAAGTGTGCTTAATAATCTGTTTCTGCTTAGAAAAATAGCTCCACAATTAATTGGTTTTACAACCTCAATTTAATTATTTCTCATGGTTTCTATGTGGGTTGACTGGGCATAACTGTCTAGTTGTTGTTCATGAAGTTTTGTCGATAACAGTGTGACTAGAGTCTTTTGAAGAGTGGCCTAGATTGAACATACAGGATAGCTTCATTCCTGACTGTAGTGCCATCATAGGAAAGGCTCAAAGGCTGTATTCAACTGGAAGAGGTCAAATGTAACCTCCCTAGCTTGGCAACTTCAGACCATTTAGACTTTTCTCATGACCTATGAAACTCAAGGCTCAAAGAGCAAGTACTCTCAAGAGAAGTGGAACCTGCTGGTTTCCTAAGGCTTGTACCCAAATTAGAACAATATGACTTTTTAAATGATCTTCAGGTCAAAACAGTGACAGAATCCTTTTATATTCAAAGAGAAGTGGACATAGGATTGTCATCTCCTTTTCCATAGGAGTATAACTGGACAGTTACTTTTACTCAGCTTCAGAGTTCAAAATCAGAGAGATGGGAATATGAGTTTGAGTCCAGCCTGGTTTTCATAGTGAATTCTAGGAAACTGTCTCAATAACACAAAATAAATAAATAAATATTAGTCTTATAAAAATGAGTGGATAACAATAAAATTTAAAGCCACAACTTAATACAATGACAAGCTGGATATAGTAATCCGTGCCTGCAACCTCAGTCTCCATACTAAAGCAAGGGATTATGAATTTGAAGGTCAGACTGCAAAATCCTGCAAGAGTGAATGGAATAGAGCCTAGTCAGGAAGGTGTTAGAGTCATAACATTTAAGCTATAATAAATATCAAGTTTAATTATCCTCTCTCTTTCTCTCTCTCTTTCTCTTTCTCTCTCCCTCCCTCTCTCTCTCCCTCTCTCTCTTCCCCCCTCTTTCTCTCTCTCTTTCTCTCTCCCTCCCTCTCTCTCTCCCTCTCTCTCTTCCCCACCCCTTTCTCTGTCTCTCTCGTTTTTCTTCCAGAGTTCCATAGTCAAGAAACTTTAGCTTTAACCTGGATACAAAGTCAAGGTGTCAACAGAATTCAGGGAAAAAGGCCTGAAACTAAACAGAAAAAAATGTTAGGTCCTCAAAATAGAAGCAGCATAGCTAGCCTGACCTTAGAAAGAGCAAAAGCATCTTAAAAGTAACCAGTTGTTTTTATGTGGACTTCCATCCTCCTTAATCCAAAGGATCAATGCCATTCAGTATCACAGTGGCACTCTTTAACAGTCAAAACATGTACTCCACATTGGTCTCTCTTTCATATATGGCTTTAATAACTCCCTTCTGTTGAAGAACATGTGTAAAACAATCCTTCTAACCTCCAACTGTACATTTATACTATGTAATATGAACATGAACATAAGATACATGTATATCTATGTACTCTGTCATTCATCTCATTTGATGCCAAGTACCAACAGTCTCATTGAAATGAGCAGCTTTAATTCTGTTTAAGTTCCTGGATGACATATGGAATGTGGTAGCTTAATACTGTGTTTTCTGTAGCTATAATAAAATACCTGAAGGTACTTTACAAAGAAAAAGAGGCTCATTTATCTTATTGTTTTGAATATTTAGGAATCCAGTGCTAATATTTTCTCACCTCTGCTGAGCCACCTGCCACAACCCTTGAAATGACCATGTCATGTGACAGATGGCATCATGACAAGAGTGTATGTAAGAAGGCAGAAATCACAGGGAGAGCAAGGAGAGCAAAGAGAGCAGGAGAGGACTCTCTCTCTCTCTCTGTTTCTCTGTCTCTCTGTCTCTGTCTCTGTCTCCCTCTCCTCTCTCTCTCTCTCTCTCTCTCTCTCTCTCTCTCTCTCTCTCTCTCTCTCTCTCTGTCTCTCTCTCTCTCTCTCTCTCTCTCTCTCTCTCTCTCTGTGTGTGTGTAAAACTTGCTCTTGTGGTAATAAGCCCATTCTATAAACAAAATTAATTCAGTCATGATATTCAATTTCTCAATACTGTTTCATTTGTGATTAAGTTTTGAATGGTGAACTTTGAAAGACATATTCCACTAGCAGCAATTGTAGAATGACTAGGTCAGGCTTTTTAATTACTTCATATATTTATCATTTTTATCATATATATTTATATTATATTATATTTATTATTTTGTGTTACAAACAATATCTACCTTACTAGAAAATTTCAAATATATAGCACAATGTTGTTAGCTATAGCTATAGTTGTTACAAAGGTTGTTATAAAATAAAATGCAAAATATAGCATTAATGATAATTTATATTGATTACATTAAAATGCTGAGAATATAAATTGATATATTTTAGGTATTTGAAGGAGAGTTGGAAAGATTAATGGGGGATTGGAGAAAGAAAATGGAACTACACTAAATATATAGCTATAATAATATACATATATTATAATGTATGTGTGTGTGTGCGCGCACACGCACACGCCATAATGGCAAGTCTGTGGAGGTCAATTTGTAGGAGCAGTTTCCTACCTTCTACCATGTTTGTCTTGGGGATGGAACTAACATTGTCAGGCTTGGCATTACATGCTGAGTAAACTCTCTGGCACAAGTCTTTCTCTTTTAGAGCAACCAGTACTCAAAAAGAATTAAACAAGTTCCCATGAGAACTACTTTAGTCTCTCTAAAAAAAAAATAGCTTTCACATAACTTACTGATAAATCTCCTACTAGGTATAATCCCTTCTCTAGACATCACAACATTCGAAAGAAATTCTCTTCATGTATATGAAGCCTTAGGGGACAAAGGTTCTGAGCCCCGTATAATCCTGGTTGAATCCCCATTCTAGCACTTACCTAAACTTGGAGATCTGGACTAGATCACGTAAATGCTTTGTGCCTCACCACCTTCATTTGAAAGGATGCTTGATACTAACCATCAGACCTTTAAATATTAGTGGTCTAACGCATATACAGTGGTGCATTACAAATAGTAAAACCTCAAAATACATCCGTTATTGTATTAAATTTAATTTTGAACTGAATGTTTAACAACTGCTAGGTACACATTTGTTTTTACCCAGGAGCCTGTGTTATAGGTAGTTAGGATTTTGAATTTTTTCTAGTTTGCACATGGTAAGAAAGCATCTTGAACATCTGCCCTTAACATTTACCAACTTCAAAAAAGAGGAAACAGTAAAGGTCAGCAGTACAGAGATCTATGCCACTCTGTATTTTACTCAGGATTGTATAAACAGCATGCATGCTGAAGAAGAAAATGAGTGGCAAAATCCCATCTTCTCTAAAATTCTTATTGGCTTCTCCTCCGGTCATATTTAAGACAATAACCATAGATAACACTTCAGATCTGTTCTCTTTTCTCCTGAATTGATCACAGCCAGGGACAAACTATCACACATATGAAGATATTGACTCTATGTGAAAGCTTTTTATGCTCACCATGAAGTGTTTTTTTTTCTTCAATTTCTTGATTCCTTCAAGGTTTAGGGAACCATTCAAAACCTTCATTTACAGTTGTCTTTCTGGTTTTTCATTAAGTTATAGCTTCCCCACATGCACCAAAGTCATAGGGACATACCAACACCTGTGCATCCAGGCAAGTTTTCTCAGAGTGATTCAATGCTAATCTGCCCTTAAGAAACAACAGGCATACGTGAAATTTCATTTTTGGTTTACTTGCAAGTTCCTTGTGATGCCAGATGTTTGCAGCTACAGCATAAATAAAGTTAATTTGTGCTGTAATGTAAAGCCTATGTTATGAGAAATAGGATTTATACTGATGCTTTAGTTTTTAAGGATGGACTACAAATGTTTTCAAAAAATACATGAACTACACTAAACCCTTAAGACATCAATTTTTTAGTTTGGTAGCCACTAGCCACACGATGAGCATGTGATGTGTGATTAACTTAAATAGTATATATTATAAACTGGCTAAACATCAGGGTTTTTTTTTTTACAAAGGTTGTTATAAAATAAAATGCAAAATATAGCATTAATGATAATTTATACTGATTACATTAAAATGCTGTGATTATTAATTGATATATTTTAGGTATACTAGATGCATTATTATTTTTAATACTTAGTGCAATAACAATTAGTGAAAAAGAGACCATGAATTTGAAGGGGAGTTGGAAAGATTAATGGGGGGGTTGGAAGAAGAAAATGGTAAATCTCAAAAATTAAAAAAGTAATGATAAAATTGCATGTGTACTGGTGTTTTGCCTTCATTTATGTCTTTGTATCACATGCTTACCTGGTGTCACAGAAGCCAGAATAATGATTCAGATTTTATGGAAAGAGAGTTACAGATAGTTGTGAGCCACCATATAGGTGCTAATAGTCAAACCTGTTTTCTCTGGAAGAGCAATCTGTTAGTGTTCTTAATCACTGAACCATCTCTCCAGTCCCATTTAAGATATGTTATTGAAATCTAATTGATATTTTCCTTTCACCCATTATTGTGGTTTCTAGGAAATTTTAAATTATGTATATAAATACATTTTATTTAGATTGGACAAGACAGTTTCCAGCTATTTTAATGACTTTTCTCATCGCGTTTGTATATATATGGCAATATCTATCTCTATATATGACAGAAAGAATGTACAATGAGTGTATTTCAGTACTCTGAGCTTAACTCCACAGAAATATCAGCAATGACTGCCCCTGACAACCTATGGATAAGTTCTCAATTTAACTGACCATAAACATATTCTAGTCTAGTCTATAGAAATCAGAACAAAGTGGAAAGAAATTTAGAAGTTAACACAACCATAATTTTCTATGATCCATAGATATGTAGCCTGGCCATGTGAATTTATCTGCAGCCAAATCTTGATCTTCTAGATTACACATAACTCAAGAAACAAACATAGGAAGGAAACCTGGATTTAAAACATCAACTCCCAGTTCAGTGCCCAAGTCGCTTGTCAAAATATTTTAGGATGAATTTTTCTAGCCTGTTTTACTTGTAAAGGCAATTTGGAAATCTTGATCCTACCTGGTATTTCATACTTGATGGCAAGAATTAGAAAAGTGTGTTTTCTAGGCCAGATAGATGCCTCAGAAGTTAAGATCACACATTGCTCTTGCTGAGTAGTTTAGTTCCCAATACTTTAAATAAGCTGCTGACAACCACTGGTAACTCAGGAGAATCTGATGCCCTCTTCTGGATTCTATGTACATCTGAACACATGAACTCTCTCTCTCTCTCTCTCTCTCTCTCTCTCTCTCTCTCTCTCTCTCTCTCTCTCTCACACACACACACACACACACACACACACACAAACACTTAGAAATTAAATAGTTTAAAAAAGAAAAGTGCATTTTCCAAAGAAAACAAAGCCAATTATTTTTTTATTAAAATATTTGTAAAAAGCTTTAGGGTATCCCAGTAGCTTTGCTTGTGACAGTATTAGTGTTTTCTCTCAAAATTCATTCTCTTTAAAGCTTCTGTAGTATTATCTTTTTGGACAAAGAAATACAGGCACAAAGCACAAATAACATGGTAAAGTGACCCAGAAGTTCATTTATGGTAGTTAATGATAGTGACAATGTCAATGGGGCAATAGGGGGGTAATAAGGAGGGGGAGAGAGATTGGGAAATTCTGTAGCCTAGTAATACCAAAATAAGAGCCTTTGAGAACCTGCTTTAGAGCTTTGGAATCTAGACTGTGTAAACACTAAGTCTAGTTAGAGGTAACTTGGTTATTGTTAATAGATATGGAACCGAGGAGGTTACTGCCTAGACAGTTGAGAGGTATAAAGCTCTGCTAGAAAAAGCAGCCCAAATTCTTTTTACAAATCATGAGCTCACTAAAGCCAGTGACTAATACATTAAAAAAATAAACATGACAGGAGGCCTTTGTAAAAAAAATAAATGATGCACAAAGAAAGCAACATATCTCCTCATATAAGAAAATCTATTTTAAAAACATCATGTGATTCAGTGTATGTCTTTATAACAAGTCTCTATAAGACATAAAGATGGGTAGAAGAATAGACTGATGATTGTTCCGATAAGATAGATTGACAAATGGGTGATTGAAGGAGAAAAATGAAACACAAAGTAAAGAAAGAAAGAAAAAAGGAAAGAAAGAAAGAAAGCAGGAAAGGATATAGAAATACCCTGAGAATTAAATCCCATTTGTAACCTTAAATAACATACATACCTTGAATTTAATGGAAGAGACCAAAACTGAACTACACCAAAGGAAGCAATGAACTTAAATGTCATTTTAACTTTGTTTTTCTCATTTTAATTTTGTAATTGCTAGAGATAGTCTGTAGTATTAAGTTAAAAGATAAATGAAATTGACTGAGAAACTTCAGTGTTTGTTTTTATAAAGTATAGGTTCAGCATTGGTGTACAGAGATATCAACCTATGAAAGATTAAAGGTACTTTTCTTCTCACCTTCCTGCATTCTGTTAACTGCACAATGTTTTAGAAATATAAAAGTTTTTTTAATGCCAGTTATATTTGAGGTTACCATAATCAATTCTTCTCTTTCTTCATGTTTCAGTTAATTTAACCAATCCCACCACTCATGAGCCGTTCTTAGAGCCAACTTTGAATCGTAAGTTGGTAATATTTTGGATTGGAGCACTGCTAGGGTGAAACTTTCAAGCAGCTAGAAAACAGGGGCTACTGGATTAAAAGGTAGAGAAAGTGGCAAAGTATTGGGAGGTAGACATGTTGGTCCATGCCTATAATCCTATCACGCCAGGTGACTGAGGTAGGAAGATGATGTGAGGTCAGTCTGTGATGCATAATAAAAACTTTTCTCAAAACAAATTATACAAACAAAAAAGAAGAAAACTGTTGCTAGGCTAATTTGGAAAATAGACCAAGTACCTGTGATATTTGAAGTTCTTATTGAAACTTCTAAAATGATTGTTAGGGATTATCAGCTTAAACTGGAGTGCATTTGTTCTCAGCATTGGCATAGCTTTAGAGATCAATCAAGCTTAGAAAACTTAAAACTACCTCACTATCAAGTTTCAAAGATTCTGAACTAATGTTCATGTGGAAATTTTTAAAGAAAGGCTGGGTTGGGGTTTGATAACTTCTCTAGGTCATCCCTAGAGAAGACTGTTTCTCCTCTTTTCAGAAGGCTTTATCTGTCTATCGCTTTTCATCTAGTTTCAAGATTTCCCTCAATACATTAGCAGTCACACGATTCTACAGAACTAAAGCTGACCATAACAACACAAAAAGATTTTGACAATAAACTTTACTTTTGTCCACAGGCAAGCAGGTCAAGACCAAAGTGTCTTTTTGTTCAGTTTCTCTCCATAATGGAAGGTTAGAAACAAGTATCAGTATGACATTTTGCTTTTAGTATTAAGTCATATTGCACCTTTGCATTAACCAATCACTTGGTAGATGAGCCTTCAGTCGTGGGTACTTCAATTTAGTTTCAATTCTCATACTCGTGGAAACTTCTGAAGCAGCAAAATTTTCTTTACTGATAGCCTCAGAATTGTCTCCAAAATCTTCAAAGTAGAAATTCAAAATAAAAATAAGCAAACAACAAAACATTCGCCAATTTATGCCTGTGAAAATATACACATAATAATAGAGGGTGGGAAAGAAGCCCAAAGTACAGCAAGTTTCCTTAAAAAATGTTCTATTATATTTTTCTTTTAAATTATATTTTTAAAAGTGAGACTGTCATTTCCAAGTCATCTAGACTGCTCTCTTCTGAATGATACCATAAGAAATTAGCATCAGAATATCAGTATATTCCTAATTGCTAAGAACTAATGGCTGCATCACTAAATGTATTAATTTTTGTAGCATATATTAATTGGACAAATAATGGATTTCTTTATGGCATCTTTTGTGTAAAAACACCCTATAAATTATATAAAACTGAGCTGAAGTGATCACTTTTCACACTGATAATTAAATCTCATAATTTTGCAATTACTTTGTTTTAAGTCATAAGCCTATCTTTGGAAAAACCACACTTTAACAACATAAAAGAGATCTATAGCAACACTAAAAGAATTCTACTACATAGATACACACAGTTTAGAGAGAATGGATCAGGGGTTATGGGTGTTTATTATGGAGACAGCAAAAAAAACCTCATTTATCTATCAGCTGATCATTTCTTTTATAACTACCAACCAGAGAACTCATGATTGTAGGAGTCACCCTCTTTTAAGGAAAGACATCTTTTCATGGAATAGCCAGCCCATAATGAGCTACTGCAACTTTCTTTTCTAGGTAATTTCATCTCATCAGTTTCAATATCAGCCAGCAGACCTTGGGATACAACTAAAAACTGCAGCTCTTACCTAGCACATGGAAGGCCATGGATTCAATGTAAGCATGTGAAACACACAAACATTTCTCAATCAGTATATTCAGGTTCTTTAGCCTAATATTATTAAGGTTGCACATAAAACAATCTTCCATTAACAATCATGCAAAAAATTAACAACAAACAAAACAAAACAAAACATCTGAGTCAAGTTGACCCAGAGGGACTAACAACATAGCAAACAGCATACTATTTGAGAATCTTGGGGTTCCAATTAAGAAATGCATGAAAGTCCACTAAAAACAGGGGGGAAAATACTATAATATTTCCATAAACTGCAATTTGCATTTGGAGGCAATGATTATTAAAGTAGGTAGTAAAGAAGATTGAGTGCTAGCAAGAATCTCAGAAATAGACATGCCAATCAGATATAATTTTACAAGTTAAAAATGTAAAAAATGTCATGTGGCCAAGGACAGGTGCAAAATAGGGAACAAGCTTTAGTCACTGGATATAACCATTGAGAATTCAGTGCGGCACCTTATCCACATTGCAGAGCTTCAATGCCATTAATGGTTCAGTTTTTCTCTCACTAGTGAGAATTAATTAGAGTTTAAGTTTGTACACTAAACTTATATATTTATGCATATGCATGTGACTTTATAAAATTCACAGATATTTTCCATTTCCTCCAGCAGAGGTCAGACAACAGCAACCCTGGACTGTGAAAAATCTAATAAGCAATAGAATATTTGAGAATGATTTTATTTTTAAAAAAAGATAATGGAGGGTTTCTTTTTTAAAAGTGTTTTTCTCTACTCATATTTTCTAATCATATTTTACAACATATATGCTTTACTTCTGTAATAATAAAAACAGTAAAGTCACTTAAAATTTTATAAAGAGCACATTGATGTATGTATTTACCCTGTATTACATCAAAGATACCTCTTCATTATTTATATTTTCTTAGCTGAGCACAGGTTAATAGAATAGTCTAAAAAAGAAGCACATTTGGCACCACTGTAAAAACAAAACAAAA
Organism: Sigmodon hispidus; assembly: GCA_004025045.1. NCBI lineage: Eukaryota > Metazoa > Chordata > Mammalia > Rodentia > Cricetidae > Sigmodon > Sigmodon hispidus. The sequence continues at coordinate 98,283 of PVIH01006242.1, read as the reverse complement.
AATGACTTAAGGGGAACATCATGTCCACAGCTGATAACAAGGAGCATTCTTTCTTAAGAAAGGGTCTTAATACAACCAGAATGAAACAACGCTTCCTAGATATGGCTCTGAAACAACGAGAACCTACAATGTGTAAAGAGAACAGCAAATGTAAGCTCTGACCATCTCTTTTCACTGGAGAAATCTCAGAGATCTTGGTGCAGCAATGAGTCAATTTCTGCAAGTCACACAGACAGAAAAAGGAAGACATTTTTAAAATGGTCAGTTTGACAAAACATTTAAAAAGCAAAGAAAATATACTGAGGACAGCCTTCTTAAGCAAATCATAGCACCATGTTGTGTTTTTCTTTCTAATTTATGTGACTCTTCTTCATATAGAAAAAATGAAAGGGCTTATAAAAGAAAATTTGAAAGTCAATTATTTTATACTGCATTATGCCAAATCAAGTAGCTGCTTCATTTCTATATTACTAAGTGATTCATAATATATACTCTGATATTTGTGCTTCTTAATCATATCACACAAAAATAAGGCAATTACATTGTTATACAAATCAAAACTGCTGGTAGCTCCTTCTTTTTGTTGTTTGGGCTAAATTTTGGGCAGCCCTGGAGACCAAAGCTAGAGCCTCATATATGCTTAGCTTGTGCTCTTGCATCTAAACCTCTATAAATGCTTTGTACATGCTCACAAACTTAAACCATATTTAGGATGTGCTTGCAAACGTAGTAGAGTGTAAGTAAGTCATACATACTTAGCATGTGGTCACACACCTAGACACTCACACATGCTTCGCATGTGCTCACACACTTAGACCCTCACACACGCTTAACATGTGCTCTACTTCCAAGCTACTCTTTCTTCCATTTTCTGAGGGAATGATTTTTTTTTCCTGTGGCAATATGTTTCTATTGCTTACTTCCACCTGTGGGAGCAACTAAAAAAAAAGAGAGAGAGAGAGATAAATGGAAGAAATTAAAAACCTCTGCCAGGGCAGGCAGAGTGGCTCACAATTGTCATCTCAGCACTCTAGAAGTAGAAACAGAAGGATCTTGAGTCCAAGGTAAGGCTACATAATTAGATCCTATCTCAAATAAACCAAAACCAAAAAAGTTCACAAATAAAATCTTCTACTAGTTCTTCTGTGGGAGTCCACATTGACATCTAGAACAAATGATTTCCTGCTCAATATAAATTAGCAATGACTTTGGGTATAAAGTGAAGATTCTGGGAAAACAGGGAAATTGGGAGGTGTGAGACAGAGTCGTGATGGGAGAACTAGAATTCATGCAGAGGTGTGGTCAGTGTGAAATCCTCAGGAGTTCTTTTCTTTGTGGATTAGTAGGATGTCGGCTATTTAGTAAAGCTACCAGGGTTTCTGCTTTTGAAGTGGTTCATTCCTCAAACCCTCAGCAAGATGTGTTACACATAAATGTTCAGAAGGTCTCAAGGAAATTATGATGATGAGGTAAATGTTAACCTTGATTGACACAGAGAAAAAGACTCACAGGCCATGAGATGTAAATAAGTATAGGTGTGGAAGAAACTTTGAGTCACAAATGACATGACGTAAGAGTAATACCAACATATTCTCGTAAATCTTGGGAGAGTCATCAATGGAGATTCCATGAAATGGGTGAGATTTGGTTATTGAGCCACTTGTACATTAATTTCCAGAGAAAGATAACTTTAACTGACATGTAGGATATAATGGTAAAAATATCAGAATATTCCATGAGTCATATTACAAATAGTATTTGTAATATAAAGTCTAGGAAAGCATTTGAAAAACTTTATATAGATTTTTACATAGCATACAGATGCCACAGGTATTTAGAGATATTTAATAAGCAAATCCAATTATTTTTCTCTACTGAATTCATAAAATATTTTATCAAATGGAAGTATGACTTTGTCAATAGCTTTTCTACCTAGGTTTAGAATTGCCACAAATTTGACTTTGATCATAATGAATACATTCTCAGAGTGGATGAAAACTTTCCATGTCTGTTTTAGGCTTACCTTTACATAGTGGATCAGACGCTCAACTTCATTCACTTTATAGGTCTCTAATCCTAACTCTTTGGCCAAGCGTAAGATACGATTCTGGGTTGGTCCAACATAAGATCCTCCAAGGTCCACATATTTAACATTTTTATTCTGTTTTTCCATAAGAAAAAAAAGGATGACATTTGTAAAAAACATTTCTAAAATAAAAATTTCTGAAGTAAGCAATTTACCATTTAACAGGTTATAGATACATTTGAGCTACATCTGTGGAAAACTGAGTTTGTTATCAACGTTTCTATACTTTATTCATGTCACTTAGTCATTAAATCAATCTTTAACTTAAAAGAAAACTGACCACCAAAAAGACGAGACACTTCAGAACCTATCACTCACAATAGAGCCCGGAATCTTGGACTACTGTTCAGCCAAACTGTGAACTTATAACCACACCTCTATGAATATCAGTTCTTCTATCATGACTCTTTCTGACATGAAAAATAAGAAAATTATTTGAATTATCTTATTAAATATCTTTATTTAAATACTTGTGGCACTTGCATGTTATGTATAAGTGACACCAGAAATGGCATTACTTGTCTGTGTTGATTTAATCATTTGATGTCTAGCCCTTCTCCCCCAAAGGAGTCATTTACTATCAAAAATATTATTCTGCATAGAAAAATAAAATATACTTTAGATACACACAATACATACTATCCAAATTTTACAAAGAATTAAATTCTGTCATTTAGCACAACATAGATGCAAGATGTCTGCAAGACATTATGCTAAGTGAAATAAATCAGAGAAAGACAGTGTTATATAGTTTCATTTATATATGGAATCTAAAATGTTTTAAACTCATAAAAGTAAATTATACAATGGTGACCACTAGAGATTTCATGGGTATGTTAAGGACAGAGGAAATGAGGTCAAAACATAAGCTTCAGCTAGGTGGAATAAGTAAATTTTGAGCTATAATGCATAGTACAGTGGCCCTGGTTGCTAGTAATGCAGTGCATATTTTGAAAGAAAGAGTAGATTTCAGGTATGCCACCACAAAATTGTCAAGTGAGCAAGATAACAGTTTTTTTAAACTTGATTTCATGGATATGCACATTGTATATGTATCACACTGTATACTTTTAGTGTAATGCCATATAGCTTGATGTTTAAAAACAAAATAAATTAAAATAGACAATAATTAACTAAAATTGAGAAATCCATGCACAAATTTAGTTTGTATGGTTGAAATAATTGTGTTAATTCTAAAGAAGCTTCCAAATTAGGGTTGGAAAGTCCAGACTTCTGATAGTTTTCTTGCTACCTCTCTATTTTGCCCCTTTCCATTCCTAGTTCCACAATGTTAAACATGAAGTGAGAAGACTAAAACAGAAAAAAGGAAGGAGTTGAAAGGAGATAAATTAAAAGAAGTTTGGGCTAGAAGTATAACTCCTGTGCTTAACATGTGCAAATTCCTAAATGGAACATCCATCATTAGCACTCATAAATGATGAAGAAGATGATAATCATGATAAAGAAAAGGAGATGAGCTTTAAAGAAAACTCTGGAGTAATGTTCCCTTCTCTGATAAGATCAGTAAAGAAGACTTTCATGGAATACAAAAGTCTAAAAACAACTCAGCTCCAGACCTAATTTTCATCTCCATTCTTAGCCTCTTACCCTAACTGTGTAAGTCCTGCCTCCCACACGATCCCGTGCTTCCAGAACCATCACATTGAGGCCAGAGTCATGCAGAAATTTGGCTGCTGCCATACCTGGGGAGATATATAAGAAATCATTATGATCAAATCTATTACAAGATTCCAGACATGCTTCTCATGCTACTGGCCAACAAGAAAAGTCACATTCCCATGAGCTCTACTATAAAACAAATAATGCATAGATAGGAATTTTCTGTAGTGGCCTAGAATCTCCATCTAGAAAACTATGTGATATATCTAGAAAGAATAAAATAAATTCCAACTATAGTGAATATCTCATTTAAATAAAATTCCATGTCACTACATTGATAATATCCACATTTTCACACCTAACTTATAGGTCAGACAACCTAATAAAATACAGGATTGCAATCAAGAACATTTGTAAACTGGAGCCAATAAGGTCCAATGCTAATGTGTAGTCCCTTGTTAGTTTAATTACAAAAACCAGCCAGCCTTCAGTATCTATAAGTGGACCTTGTGTTTACTGGAAAACTGGACTTTTGGAAGCTGGCAAAAATTTCAATGCTAAGGTCATAAAATCTGACTCTTTATACATATTAATTTCAGATATGCCTGATAATTGATCAGATATACCTGATCAGATATGCTTATCATACCTGATCAAGGATGAAATGATTCCATCCATGAACTTTAATTATTTTACTTAGTCAAAATTATTTATTGAGTATCTGTGTATAGTCTTTTGTCTAACACATCCTAGACATAATCTAATATTTTAGCTCTTAAAACCCTGCATCCCTTTTTTGTGTGTGAGGTTATTTTTGAAAGGTAATTTTTTAAGTGAAGATAAATTTTTTCCACACAATATATCCTGAATATGTTTTCCCCTCACTCTTCTCTTTCCAGTTCATCCCCATTGACCCTCCAGTCAGAAGCCACCTCTGTTCCGTCTTTCACTAGAAAACAAACAAAGCTCTATATCTTTAAAACAACTCTTGGGCTATGGCTGTGATTCAGAGGTAAGTCATTTACTTAGCATGTGAGAAACACAAGGTTTCTATCCATAATATTTCCAAATATAAAAAATATAAAATAAAAGCACTCACAGAATTTAGCAAGTGCTGCCTCAAAGAACAGATGCTCTTGTAGCAAATTGAATTTACTTACTTGGGACCAAACAAAATCAAAGAAATGCCAAAAAGTTATGGTGCTTCACAGATACATGAAACAGCTCTTTTACTGCCTTCTAAAAATAATGATCATGTGATGTTAGGCTCCACTATTGCAATACACCTAATGTTCACTACATTTAAACTACTGTCGTGTTTCCTTATTCATGCTAGGAATGTAGCTTAGTGTTGGCATACTTTCCTGGCTCATGTGAAACTCTAGGTTCCATCCCCAGGAGCATTAAAAAGAAACAAGGGAGAATTTATGGTACAATGATTCAATAAACATATTTCAACAAGCTAGTGAGCTAAGGTTCTTTGATAGCTTCATTTTATGTCTGAGGGAGCATAGAGAGTAAATGAAAAAGCCAATTCCTTTCCAGCATCTGTGTTTGACTCTTGGTCAGTCTCATCTCTGATGACACCTCCCAATGGGTGCTATAGTGAGAGTCCCCTCTTCCAGGGATACTTTCCTACTTCAGTCCCCAATTGGCAGTGGTTTTCACAGAGGAAACCCATTTCCCAGAGGGACTGCATTAACATTTCATTGTTTGCCTTAATGTTTCTTTCCCAGGCAGGGTCAAGGCTTCCAGCTGGTGGCAGAGTATGGTTTCAAAGTCCACATTACAAGCAGCCACATCTACAGCAAAGAAGCACCCCACAGAAGCTCAGTTTTAAGAATGCAAGGCTTGAAGTTTTAACTCCAGTTTCCCTGTTTTACCCCTATAATTGAAAAAAAATCTTTACTTAAATTCAGAATTGCTGACAGTCCAAGGACCTTTTACTTATCAAGCATCAGCTCAAGACATCAAACAACTTGCAACCATAGTAACCGCTGTTATCAGCAAATTCACATAAACTTCAGCAGCATACTGGGGCTTAGACAAAAGAATTGATCCTCAGATGTGGAAAAAGCCTTTGACAAAATCCAACACTCCTTTATGATTAAAGCCCTGGAGAGATCAGGAATACAAGGAGAATACCTAAATATAATAAAGACAATTTACAAAAAAAGGCAATGACCAACATCAAACTAAATGGAGAAAAACTCAAAGCAATCCCACTAAAATCAGGAACTAGACAAGGATGTCCTCTTTCCCCTTATCTATTCAATATAGTTCTTGAAGTTTTAGCTAAAGCAATAAGGGAACAAAAAGAGATTAAGGAGATGCAAATTGAAAAAGAAGTGAAGCTATCTCTATTTGCAGATGATATGATTGTATACATAAGTGACCCACAAAATTCTTCCAAGGAACTGCTACAGCTGATGAATACCTTCAGCAATGGAGCAGGGTATAAGATTAACTCAAAGAAATCAGTAGCCCTTCTATACACTAAAGATAGAAGAGCTGAAAAAGAAATAAGGGAAACATTACCCTTCATTTTAGCTGCAAATAGTATTAAATACCTTGGAGTAACTATAACCAAAGAAGTAACAGACCTATTTGACAAAAATTTTAAATCACTTATGAAAGAAATTGAAGAGGATATCAGAAAATGGAAAGCTCTCCCATGTTCCTGGATTGGTAGGATCAACATAGTAAAAATGGCAATTCTACCAAAGGCAATCTACAGATTCCATGCACTGTCCATCAAAATCCCAACACAATATTTTTTGGACCTTGAAAGAACAATACTCAATTTCATTTGGAATAACAGGAAAGCCAGGATTGTCAAAACAATTTTACTCAACAAAAGAACCTCAGGAGGTATCACTATCCCTGACTTCAAGCTATACTATAGAGCTACAGTAATAAAAACAGCCTGGTACTGGCATAAAAACAGACTTGTGGACCAATGGAATAGAATTGAGGATCCAGACATTAACCCAAAAACCTATGAACACCTGATCTTTGACAAAGAGGTCCAAAACATTCAATGGAAAAAAGAGAGTATATTTAACAAATGGTGTTGGCATAGCTGGATGGAAGTGTGTAGAAAAATGCAAATAGATCCAAGCCTGTCACCCTGCACAAAACTCAAATCCAAGTGGATCAAAGACCTCAACTTAAAGCCAGCCACTTTAACCTTGATAGAAAAGAAAGTGGGAAATACACTTCTATGAATTGGCACAGGCGACCACTTCCTAAATATAACACCAGTGGCACAGACACTAAGACCAACAATCAATAAGTGGGATCTCCTGAAGCTAGGAAGCTTCTGTAAAGCCAAGGACACTGTCAATAGGACAAAACGACAGCCTACAGAATGGGAAAAGATTTTCACCAACCCTACAAGTGATAGAGGACTGATCTCTAAGATA
>PVIH01006242.1:0-91052 GCA_004025045.1 Sigmodon hispidus | reverse complement strand
GATCTAAAAGGGAATTCTCAGCAGAGGAACTACGAATGACTGAAAGGCACCTGAAAAAGTGTTCTTCATCTTTAGCCATCAGAGAAATGCAAATCAAAACAACTTTGAGATACCACCTAACACCTGTTAGATTGGCTAACATAAAAGGCACAGATGACAGCCTATGTTGGAGAGGATGTGGAGCAAGGGGAGCACTCCTCCATTGTTGGTGGGAGTGTAAGCTTGTTCAGCCACTTTGGAATGTAATATGGCGGTTTCTCAGAAAATTGAGAATCAATCTCCCCAAGGACCCAGCAATACCACTTTTGGGTGTATACCCTAAAGAGGCACATTCACACTCCAAAGGTATTAGCTCAACTATGTTCATAGCAGCATTATTTGTAATAGCAAGAACCTGGAAAGAACCTAGATGTCCTACAACTGAAGAATGGATTAACAAATTGTGGTACATCTACACAATGGAATACTACTCAGCAGTAAGAAAAAATGATATCCTAAAATTTGCAGGCAAATGGATGGATTTGGAGAATAGCCTCCTGAGCGAGGTATCACAAACTCAGAATGATAAGCAGGGGTTGTACTCACTCATTAGTGGTCTCTAAACAAACAAACAAACAAACAAAAAGCCAAGCATGCCCAAGCTGCAAACCACAACCACTGAACAGCTTGGGATCAGAAACACCCTGGACTGACCCTTTGGATCCCACTCCAACTATAGGAACACCTGACTCACTCTTGAGGGAGGGGGGACAAAATAGGATTTGCCAGGAGTGGAGACTGAGCTAAGCATTATTGGGTCATTGGGACCATAGGACTGTCTGCTGCCTGCCCAGGGAGGGGATGGGAAGTTGTGGAGAAGAAAAAATGACCTGATGTGGCGGGAGGGGGAAGGGACCTTGAATAAGGATATACAGGGATGGCAAAAAAATTCAGAGGGAAAGCTGAACACAAAGTAAATATATGTGTAGCAATGTTATTTGCATTATCACCCTTTATAAGTCATGCTTATGATTTTTATCTTCTTTATAGTTATTGTTAACTTATCAGCATTTTAAAATCATTTTACTGTTTTTCTCGATAAATACAAAATAAATAAAAAAGAAAGAAAAGGAAATGCAGCATTACTCACAGACATCCTCATATAAGAGTCCAAAATACAGTTACTCTGTAATACTGGATGAGAAGCCTAAAGAGTTATTACAGCAAACCACCCTATAGAGTCCTCCCTGCCTGCACTGCATTATAATTATAAATAGAAAAGGACAAAACATTTCTAAGCAACCTGTAAGTATGCTTTTGAAAATCCCTTGCTTTTTTTAACTTATATTTAGAGTGCTTGGGAGAACATTCAAAATGTCTGTTAGGCATTAACTGACAATTAAAAATACAAAATTGATTTAACTGGGATAAATGTGGATGGCTTAGGGCATCATTGAATTTGGAAATTTATCCTCAGAGTCCAGTCAGGATGTGATTATGATAGTCCAGAAAAGATACCTGTCAAAGGATAACACAGTGATGATGGAAAAAGAGACAGGGGAGTGACTACTCAAACAATAAGCAAATGCTGACTCTTCAGACCTTCCAGACACAAAGTGTATTATTTCTCATATATTCCTTTCCATATTGGGTGTGGAACCTTTAAAACATTTGCTATTGTAACAAAATAAGGAAAGTGGTACATTCTTTAAGAAGACTAGAAATGTCTGTGTTCAATAAATCATATTGTAAAACTTTTCATAAATTAGCAGCAATGTTGGCCCTAAATTCACTAAATAATATACTGGCCCTGAGTAAACATGAAACAGCTGCTGAATACAATATAATAATATTTTAGGGGATCCGTATTAACAACTACCACTTAAAATATGGAGCACTTTTTTCATGTTTACTGCTTTCCATAAAGCCCCCTTTGTCCTCAACACAAGACTGAGAAATACTTTTATCCTCAATTTCAACAGCCAGATAGATTACATAATTAGTAAATGGTAGAATCAGAATTGAATCCAAAACCTCACCTCTTAACCACCAGTTTTGGTCCAAAAAAAATAAAAATAAAAATATAGTAATTTGATGTACCAACCCTTACAAACTATTTGAAAACATTGTGCTCTCTAACTAAATATTAAGAACCACCAAAAATAAGTTTGTTTTAAAACAGATACTAGACTTTTGAAAAGGACTCAAAAGCAAGTTTACCATCACTGTGCACTCCTGAAAGGTTAATGAAACCTAACTCTAATTATGCAGGGTCAATTAATATTTTACAAAATATAGATATTGGGTTATTTCAGAAATAGTCCATACAGGGCCTCAAGACACACATAATAGAATTATATATCTAATGCTACATAATTATAGAAAGATTACATTCTACCAGGCCTAGTGGTAGATCTGAAATGATCTGAAGTCTGAGGCAGAATGTTCACAAGTTCAAGGCCAGCCTCACAGTAAGAACATACCTCAAAAAATTAAAAACAAACAAAGCATACTGCATTTCTCTGGCCAAGTACCTTATAATGAAAAAATTTCAGCATACCAATGACCATAAATCTTATTACACACTGAAGTGCTTCTAAAGACCTACAAATCAGTAGCATGCAGCATCATTCACATTTGTGTTTCCAGTGTGAAGCTGGAGAAAACTGCTTGAATTAAATTCTGAGGGAGACTGTGAAACTGCAAGCCTCCTGCAATCAGAATCCTCATCTTTCTTGTTCTTTGTTTTTGCTAATGTGTTCCATGTTCATCAGATTAATCTGTGATATTTAACAAACTTTTACACTTCAAAACAGGAAATTAATTTTCTTGGAAGTAATCTAAAACATCTGTACTTTATTACTACATAAAGACTTTTTCCAGTCTAAAGTTACTGAGAGAGAGAGAGAGAGTGAGACAATCTTGGTAACCAAAATGGACAGTGAAATTCACAGTACCTCAAAATACCTCTGGCCTTGTAACCCTGACAAATGATATAGGCATTCCTTTAGGACTTATAAAAGCAATAATATGCAAATATCCCTCATCACCTCCATCACTTCTGACAAAGCAGTGTGGGTTTTTTTTGGGGGGGGGGAGGGTTGTTTGAGACAGGGTTTCTCTGTGCAGCCTTGGTTGTACTGGAACTGGCTCTGAGGACCAGGCTGGCCTCCAACTCTGCCTCCTCAGATTTGGAATTCAAGGGGTGTGCCACCACCATCTGGACAAAGCAATAGTTTTATGAGGAAATTCTAGATACAAGCAAGCAAACTCCTGATGAAAGAACTGGAGTTCTTTGATGTTTCCAAAGAGAATGTTTTTTTTAGTTACTTAACACAAATATACCGGGAGAAAAAAAAAAAGCTCTGAAGTAACAAGAAAAACATCTCCTCTTAGAAGTCAAATTCCTTAAAAGAAAGAGGCATGTGTAGAAAGAAGAAGCACTATGCAGGTGAAACCATGACTGCAACAACTAACATTTAAAGCAGTGTGAGAGCCAGCTTCTCTACTGGAGTAAGGCAGGCAAATGTAGAAAGCAAAGCACACAGAGGACTGAAAGAACTCCTGAGGTCATGGGGTTAGTAAGTGGCAGAGACTGTAAGTTCCAAACCACATGACAGCCTGAAACATGAAGGGACTATTTAAGAGGAAGGCACAGTGAACTGTCCCTTTGATATCATCCACAATCTAAACAACAGTGCAGCCTATTCCTTGCCTTTGGGTAAATTACTGGAAAGTCTATGTTCCTGGCAGGTAAATTCTAAAATGTCTTATTTTGTGAATGACATCCACAAAGATGTAAATAGATTGATTGACAGAGTAGGAGCTGGGTGGCATTCCCCTTTATCTTTATTACCAAGATATCCATGGAGCTCAGAAAGCTCATTTCCGGGATGATAAGATAGTAATTATCTATATTTTCTCTCTTCCTGTTCTAGGATACAGTTGGTGTTTAAATGTGTTTGTTGAAAAGTTGTGTTTGATATCCTTAAACAAAGATGATTCCTAACAAATTACTTTTTGATGCAGAAATAAATGGGCATAGTAGTATCTAAGACTTTTCATATGGTATAAGACACTAAAATATTTAGATATAATAACCACCTCATATTTATATGTTTCAGTTTCCACACATTCAGCCTTTGATAAGGTCAAAATTGTTGTGTCCATTTCTCAGATTAGGAAATGAAAACTTGCTCAGAGTTACACATCTAGTGAAGGCAGAGCTGGATCTGAAATATTGCTCTGTTTCTAGGTCTTCTGTGTCCTCTATTAGCCATAGTCCTTCCCATAACAAAATGCTTTCACTGTTGAATTCTTGAAGCAGGCATAATTTTAATTAAAATAAAAATGTTTTCTTTATTAACTTTCTTGGAAAAAATATCTTGATAAAAATTATCTGGAGCCTGCCAATATCCAGAGCTCTGGGATATGCTCTTTAAAGAGAGACTCATATATATTTGGAACAAGAAGAGCTTTGACCAAATACTTTCTCATATTTTATTCAGAATGACTCTTCCCTGACAAGATCCCCGTCACAATTTGGGGAAAATTGAAATAATGTAGACCAGGCATACATACATGTTTGCCATTGAGAAACAAAGTCTAGAATTATGTTATTCACATTTTCTCTATCCCCCCACTTACACACAGATAAAAAGACAAATTCCAAATCTTCATGGAAGAGTAGTAACCTTTGCCCTGTTTTCTCCAAAACATTCAAAATACATAACACAAAAACAAAGAGCAATGGCTTCTATGACACAGGAGACCTTCATTGAAGCCTCAGGCTATGGAGTGATTTATGCTCTTGAAAGGGATAAAAAAAAAACCTCAAGCTTCTTCAAGTTGCCATAGAAACCCTTTTCCAGATGAAGCTGCTTTGAGATACTGGAATGAGATTGTCTGCAAAGGCCTTTCAGAATATACATAAAACCATAAAAATTGTTTCCTCATTACATTTTATATGCAAATGATGGCATTTGTAGGAAATGTCAGCCATCATAATGAGTCTCGTTTTATAAAGAAGCATTTGTCTTTACCCTTTGTTGTTTGAAAGTAGCTGAGTATCTTTTGTGCCTCACAATTGTACTAGACAAAATGTATTACTGCTTTACCTCCATGCTATCTTTCAATAGTAAAGGAAGCACACTCAGAAATCTCAAGTATGTGTGAATTATTTATCTTTAAAACCAGTCAATAGCTTTAAATTAATCTGCTTAAAATATTCTGCAGAATTAAATTAAAATGGGTAGGAATAAATATGCTCTTCTGAAAAATAACTGTGGTTTTTTGTTTGTTTGCTTATTTGTTTAGTTGGTTGTTTGGCTTATACTCTGAATGTGGTGGCACACACAATTCTAACATGCAAGATACTGAGGCAGGAGAATCTTGAGCTTGAGACTTACAAGACCCAATAGCACACACACACACACACACACACACACACACACGTCAAACACTAGGTCTTTTTACTTTATTATTGTGGTGATCAGGGTAGTAGTGTTGAGGATAAGACTCAAAGCATCACATGTACGCTAGGTGCATCCCTAGCCTTCAAACTGTTTTAAGCATAACAGATTTTCTTGATGATGGTATGAGGATAAAATTTCTGTGGTTACAGTACTTGTCCTCCTATGGATTACTGATACAATTTTTAGAATTGTAAGCACCTTTAAGGCAGAATATAATCTTGGAGAGCTATAACACTCCTTGATACTTATACTTTCAGACTCACATAATTTCTCAAATAAGTCCTTGTCAGAAATGTTATGAAGAGAACCAGGGGTCTACTTCTCTTCTTCATCAGACATGAGATGATAGACTAAGAATTATAGGACATAATCAAACATAAGCATGGCCTGGGAAAAGAAATCTGAATGTGATGTAAGGAGTGAATGGAAGTTACTCTTGGGCCACATGGCCCTTCATCTACAACAATTACACATTGAATAGTGTGTGTATTTTCTCTACCTCTCTACCCAAATTCATACCTTGAAATTCAGTTCTCTTAGAACCACAAAATGCAACTTTATTTGGAAGTAGTCTTTACATAAATTATCCAACTAAATTAAAGTCATTAGTATAGATTTTAAACAAAACTGAAAAGGAAAAATTGGACACAAAGATATGTACACAAGAGTATCACATAACGATGAAGTCTGGGATCAGATTGATGCCTCTGCAAGCTAGGAAGTATCAAAGATTTCTTTTAAAACAGCAGAAGTTAAGAGAGGGACAGTAAACAGAGTCTACTTACAGGCAATAGCCTGAAAATATTTCCCAGAAGTGATTCCCTGCCCCACAATGGCTTCAGCCTTCTCGAAAAAGGAAAAATAATTTTCTGGGTGCAAAGACTAGTTTTCTTTCACATCCTTCAATGCTTTGCAATCTACTTTCACATTAATTTTCTCAACTCCTAAGTCCTAGCCCCAGGAAACCAGCTGCCTGGCCTTGCCTCAAAGTTATAGATATGGAAGTGCTAGCAAGATCTGCTTCTCCAGTTTGCATTCCAAGTTTGGGTTTGAAAATGACAAATGGGCCAAGAGTGGCAGGGTGCTGCTGATAAACTGGGAAAGATGCAGAAGTGAAACAACTTCCATGAAGATGAGCTATGGCAAGGTGAAGAAGGAGTGCCCTCAACAAGAATGCTCTGATGAAATACCCAGGCACTGGAAAGGCAGCCCCTACATGAGAGAAACTTGGCCTCCTGAGTGCTGCTTTGGAATAGCTCTATGCTATCATCTGAGCCTCATCTCAGTATTGAAAATGTGACTTCATCAGAGGAAATTATTTTCCTGGGTCCTTACTAATTCTAATCAGCTCCCTCTATGGCTTCAAAGATGACAGTTCTCCCTGTCCCCTCACAGAGCTCCTTGTCATTAAGAAAATTTTTAGTTTAGGGAATATTTACAACTTAACCATCATCTACACTGAAACGGACAAACATTCAAATAGTATCCATATTCTCTGAATTACTTCATTTCTCTCATAGACTCAATCCAGTTCATACCTAAAATTTAGGCTTTATCAGTGAGTCTTCCTGGTAACCCTTATTCCATTACACTCAAAAAGTATGACCCAGCCCCTGTCAATTTCTCTCATCTCTTGTCTCTTCTGCAGTGCTTGAGTGAAAACCAGGTTTTCATGCTTGGTAGGTAAGTGCATGCTGTGTCACTGAGTTGAGTTCCCTGTCCTTTCTCCTAGTTACAGTCTGGTGACATGAACCACCTCCATGTGGTTTTTTTCCATACTACACACTGTTTAGAGTTCCCAGCTCACCCCCCAAATACAGCTCTTTGATCACCACCTCTAGTCCTATGTTTGCTCTCAGCAGCTAACAAAGCATCTCTGTATCCCAACATTTCTACAGTAGTGAGTACTTCAATCACAGGAGGAAAGAGATCAGGTCCAAATGAAGGCATGTTGAAGCACTATGTATCTAAATTCACAGTAATCTTTTAGGGACATCTAAAATTTATACTTTTCACTAAAATTATTTTTGGAAAGTGGTGTTTCCTGTTATTTCATACCACCATACTGGAGATGTGTTGAAACCTTTCCAGATAGTGGTTTGATCAAAGATTTAACAGAAAAAAAAGGCCAAAACAAGCTGGCAATGTTTGTGAGGACAAGGCCTCAAATGGAACACAGATAATATTACTTAGGCTTTTATTAAGTTTGACTCTTTTTGTAGAGACCAGTATACTTTACAAAAAAAGGCAATTCTCACAGTTGTCAGGACCAGTATCAGAAGAGAGGCAAAAAAGAACACTTCCATAAGGATTTAGGGGAAAACTATCTATGACCATCTGGGCAAATCACTGCAAGGATGTCTAGAGCTGAAATCCAGCTTCACATTCATGTTAGAACATCTACTTAGCTCAAATTGAAAGCAACCATAAGTGCATTCAGAAAATTTAGATGTCATTCTAAGTAGTGTTCACAAACTCCTGCCAATTATGTTCTTAATTAAGGTGATTTTGCATTATTTCCCAAAGGAATTTTTATCACATTTTTAAAATATTGACAGATCTCATCTTTATCATCCTCCACTTATTTGTGACCAAATCATTATCTACTATTTTATTATTCTTATTTATTATTTAAGAATCATTTATCATGCACACTGATTGCAATTGACATTGCATGAGGTGCAGCCTGGACCTCCAGCATCTATGTGGGCTTCAGGGGCAAATACATCAACATGTTCCTTAGTAACACTAAGATCACTGACCCACTCATGGCCCTCAGTGCTTTCCCTGACCATGAGCCTTGACATGGCCTCTCACATCAGTATAGCTCCCTGAGGCAGCAAAGCCCAAGGGCATCATGAAGACATCAGACAGTGTCAGAGACAGCATATGTCCTCATGGATCTCAGGCTTCATCTTGACCTGGGGAAGCAGCATGGGCCACCATCACCAGTAAGGTCTCTTGTGGCATGGAAGGCCATGGTGGTTCTTCATGGACATCCAATCCAGAAAATCAACCTTTCCACATCTTAGACCTCTGTTGTTGCCAAGGCCAGGAAGATCCTGCAGCCAGGAGCAAGTTCAGGGACTGAGTCTGTTTTCCAGCCCTATTGGGTAATGACTGCATGTAGACCTCAGCCCTGTCTCTCACTTGTCACTGCAATCACATCTCCAGTTCTTCCTCCATCCCTAGCCATGTACTGGTCTCTTTTCCTATCTTTCTCACCTCTCCATCACATATTTGTTCCCTGCAGTGCTGTTGGATGCCTGGGGCCTTGAGGCCAGGGCAGCACTCAGGTTAATACCTACTTTTAGACCTGAACTTGCATATCTATTTAAAGAGTGAAAATGGTTGCCCCAACTCATCAGGTAGTTGTAGATAAGGACACAATATACAGCATATTGTCATTGCATGGCAAATATCCAAGAAATACCTGTAAATGAATCAAGAGTCTTGCAATATTGGCATAACTTCCTAGATTTAGGAATTTCATTAAACTGCATCATATATACAAAGTCTCAAACTTCCTCTTTCTTAATCTATAGAGAAACCAACAGATAGCACATGCCATAGATTGGGCAGTGAAATACATGAGCTGAAAAAATGCAGAGTGGTTCACTTTGCAAAGAACTTACTCTGATTAGACCCATAAGAACATACTTCTATAACAAATTTTATATAATATAAAACTTGTTTTAATGTTAGTATGACATTAAATGCAACATCACAGACACTTTGAAAAAAATTAGCACCCAATTTTCTTTTCCAAATGTCTTCTTTGTGTGTGTCATTAAAATCTTTTGTGTGCATAAGATATGCATATGTCTATGGTGTCTGTGCCTGTGATGTGTGTGTGTGTGTGTGTGTGTGTGTGTGTGTGTGTGTGTGCACATGCATGCCAAGGCACACATGTTGAAGTCAGAGGATAAATTTGATTGTTGGTTCTTGCCTTCCATCTTACCTGAGATAGTATCTGTTTGTTGTTTACTGCACATAATAAAGGCTAGCTGGCCTTCAAGACTCTGGGATGTCTCCTGTCTCTTTCTCTCATGTTGCAGAAGGAGCCCTTGGATTGCAGATGTATCCTATCATGCTCTGTTTTACATGACCTCAGACCATTCAAACTCAAGCCCTCAAGTTGGTACAGCAAGTTCTTTAAACACTGAGTCATTGCCTGAGATAAAAAAAAAATGTCATTTTAAAGTTTGTTCTAGATCAGCCAGGGATATTACACATAGACCTTGTCTTAATAAAAAAAATATTGAGGTCTTGTCTTGACTTTCAAGGTGTGGTGCTGGCGGGAAGCAGATGATAGATTGGCTCTGAGAGGAGTTAGGAGGAGAAGTGGGGAAAAATATGATTAAAATTTATTTTGTAAAACTTTCAAAGAATTAATAAAATATTGTTTTTAAAAGACTTCTAAAAATTTGTGTGCATGCATGTGTGTCTATGAGTGTATGTCATATGAGTGTAATGCCCACAGAGGCCAGAAGAAGTATCAAAATTCCTGAAACTGAAGTTACTTGTACTCATGATTCATAGATGCCTGCACAGAAGCAAACTTACATAAAGATATATAATGATTGCAACTGTAACCAGGCAGAAAGAAAATCAATTAAGCAGAGAGTAAGTAAGGAAGACACTGGGCATCAATCTCTGACTTCCAAAGTCATACACACATACATGCATGCACACCCACTACACACATGCACAAGTCACAAGAACATGTACAAATACTACATATATATGCAAAAGTTGATTAATTTATTAGATAATTATTTAGTTAATAAACAATAAGACAACTAAACAAATGTCTGTCTTCAAAGTAGTGTTAGTGATAAGTAAGTAGTGAAGGATAAAACAGGGTGGGATACTGGAACACAGTGGAGGATGACTTTTCCTTAGAGAAAAGATGTGTCTTTAATGCACAGCACATGACATCAAGGGTAAATGTGTTGCAACAGGTTGAAACAATTTTTGCAAAGGTTTTAGGATGAGAAGAGCCTTTGCGTGCTAATGGAACAGAAACAAATGTCTGCACATACTTGTGTTATTAAGTACTTTAAACAAACTCTTGGCACTTCAAAGCTTTGGGCATAATCATAAACTGTCATATCAGTTAGCATTGTAAATTGAAATGTGAAGCCATGTATAATGGGAGGCTACCCCTATTCCACCTTGTGGAAAGCTATAATGAAGAAAGATGTAATACAGATCTTAGGAGCCTTCAGCTATTGACTAATTATTCCTAAATGAAAAAACAAGTGTTGCCAACCTAAAATGGTGGTGTCACCACCTACACCCAAAATTGTCAACAAAAATTACAACATTTAAAGATCTTTAGTGGAAAATCTTTAAATTTAAACAAGATGCTGTGATGTTGTTTTTTTCCTTTTCCTCTTGTCTCTCTGGATTTCTGCTTATTTCCAGGAGACTTTATTTCAGGGTACTCTGTGTATCTTTGTGATATCCTTTGTATATCCTTGGCTCTGTGTATCACTATATCCAATTTCATCCCATGATTCCTCAGCTCCATTGTCTTTGACCTAATACAAAACCAATACATACTTACCAATTTTCACATTTGACAACTTGGCAAAAAATACAGAGATACGGAAATCAGCTTAGTGAGTTCAGGTTTTGTTTTGCTCTTTTACTTTCTGCAGCATTGGGAATGGAACTCAGGACTTCATTCATATCTGCTAGGCAAGAACTCAACTACTGACCCTAGTTATAAACTAGTCCTAATGGTGATTTTTGAAACCACTAAGTTTTCTTCAAAATTATATAAAAGTAATAGAATCATCTGAATATAAATTATACAGATAATAGTCCTACAAAAAAACATTCATGGAATTCTACTTATCAAATTAGGGCATTTGAATTGCAGTATCAGGCATCACCCTGTGGCTATTGTCCACGCACCTGGGTATTAAAACAATCCACTAGCCCTGGTACAAAAGCAAGTGTGTGAAATTTAAGGGAGTAGAAGCTCTGGGAAGTTGAGGGAAAAACTCAAAGGCATGACTAAGGAGATCTGAATATTAGCTACCTATCAGTAGAGAAAGATAAACAAGAGCTGGTTTACTCAAAATGAAGAAGGAATTCTATCCCATGCTCCAATTGCAAGCCAGTCAAGAAAAGAAGTGAATAAAAGTCATTTGCCCAGAAAATACAATCGAATTGTTTACAGACTTAAGAAAAACATTAGAGTTTTCTAGTAATTAGTGATGAAAGACAATTTTACCTCTTGATTCGTGAATATCATATTCATTCTTTGTCTAAGAAAGATACAAAAAAAGATAATATTAAAAGCTCCCAAGAGTAAAACAAAACAAACCAGAGGAGTAATTGGGAATGCTTTTAGAAAAGTAATGTGGTTGTATGTATCAAAAGTCTTAAACTTCCAGTATTTTTAAACCAGACATAATTACTCTATGATTGAATGTTTAAGGAAAGACTGTCAAACACAGAAAAAGTAATTATTCCTAAATATCTTTAGCACAATGGCATTTATAATAGAAATATATATAATAATGCATAATGACCTATAGCTTAGTATTGACCTAACCCTAACCCTAACCCTAACACAGATTAACACATAATTAATCTGTGTTAAGTTTATTTGATGTTCTTTATGCTTTTAATGGCTATCATACTGTAGAATATGCTTAGTTTGTAATATCTGGGACAAAAGAAAACTGTGTTTAAAATAAATATAAACATGTGATAACACAGAGCCAAAGCAGACAGATATATAAAGACTAGAAGAACATATACTCAAATGTGTATATTAGTTGTTTTTGTTTTTTTTTTATCTCTTAGATTTTTTTATTGTGTAATGTTTTTTGTTTACTCATTTGAAAAATCAAAATGGTAGGAATTTAATATGAACACATAAAAGTAATACATCCAGAAGTTGGAGTTGGGGCTCAGTAGTAGAGCATCAACATAAAATAAAGTCCTGGGTTTCATCATAGGCACAGCACACACACATCAGTCCCCCTGTCTCTCATTTGTCATGATACCATGTGAACAATTTCATTTATTAGACTTTTAGCAGGATTCTTTACATAAATAGTTAACTTTTCATAAATTTATCTATTTTAGAGATCTAAATCAATCATTGAAATTCACATAATAACAAAACTTCTCTATAAATCACAGCCTATCTTCCTTTATAATAGCCTTCCATATTTTCAGAAAAAATTAAGCAAGTATATCAAAAGCAATTTTTCCCCAAGGTTAACTGTATGTCAATTTAAATTAAAATACATTCAACTACTTGCTACTTTATGAAATTTACTTCAGTGAGGAAATGGAGAAAGAGATACATATTAAGTTTTCAGAACTAAGAATTCTTTTCCCTTAATTGCTTTTTGTTTAATACCACCAATGTGTCTTTATTAGATTACACTGTAAACTTTGGAGTCTAATAGTCCTGTTTATATTGTGCTTTATAAGCTGATGAATATACTGTATTGTTTGTAAGTTCAGGGATCAAACTGAACTCAGGATCTAATAGAAATACCTCAATATTCATATTAAAACTGTGACTAATATAACATGTAATTTGGATGCTAGAGAAATGGCTTGGCTTGCAGAGAGCCTGGGTTTTGTTTCCATCTTCCACATGCAATTCACAACAATGTCTCTAATTCTGGTTCTGGGAAATCTATTGTCCTTTCCTGGTCTCAGAAGACACTCAGATCATTGTGGTGTACATATTTACATGTAGATAAAATAATCATAGTTTGTATAAAGTTAAAAAATTAAAAACCAAAATGCAAATATTTATTCATGTAAATATATTCAATCTGTGCATTTTTAGGCATGCACTTAAATGTACATGCAATTATGAACATGTAGAACCATGATCTTCATTTGAATGTTGAGGTATTCTAATTTATTTTTTAAATATTAATACATGTATACATATATATGTTATCTGTACAAATAAACAAAAACTATCACTCACCATAAATCTGTTGCTGGGAATAATCATTTTTAGTGAATATTATGTTTTACCTTAATTAACATCACGGGCTTCAATTAGAATAGAAAACTAAAATGTAACCAATTTTCTATTTAGTTTGCATTTTATTCCTGGAAACTTACTTTGTTTCACATTATTTCCCAGAGCATGATCCAGCAAATAAGCACCTCAAACAAAACATGGATAAATGGTGCTTTGATGGATGGGTTTACCTTTGCAAATGTGTGATCTTATTTGGACTCTGGGCTTAACTATACAAAGGAGATTTAAATTTGATTATCAGGTAAAGACTCAAGATATCCCAGAGTCAGATTTAAAAGGATGGGAGTGGTGGTGTGGTTTGGCATGATTCATGGGTACTGTGTCTCTACTTAGATTTTGGAAGCTAAGTAGGGTCAGAAAAGGGTCAACCACAGAACAGTACTCTACCTGAAAAAGCTAAGCTGCCCAAAAGTCTTGCCTAGTAAATCTCCATCGTTTAAGAAAAACATAGAAGAAGTAGATAACCCAGTAATCCATGCACCTCTACTCACCTATTTGAAGGAAGTTGATACAAATTACTTTCTAAATGTGCCTGCAACTGTGAGGTATCTGGTAAACCACTGCAGACCACAGTTTTGATCTTATGACAATGACCCTCAAAAGTTTAAATATAATGTTTTTAAATGACCTTGCAATTTATCCTAGGTACATACCAATATAAATTAAAAGATGCTCATTAGTTGTGAACAAATGTTCATGGAAACACTATAGAACACAGAAAGTGAAAAGGTCTCAGGTATGTGTTGACTAATAAATAGAGAAATTATGAGTTAGTTATGCCATAGAATATTATGCATACTTAAAGAAAACTCAAGTATTAATACACACTGTAACATCGATGAATGTCAAAAACATTGCATTAAAGTGAAAGAAACCAGGCATAAAAGACTGTGCTATGAGTGCTTCTATCCATAGGAATGCCCAGCAGACGTGAATCTATTGTGATAGAAAATAAGTTAGCTGTTAGGGGATGGCTGTAGCTATGTTGAGTAAGAGATGCAAGGTTGAGAAAATGGCTTCTAATATTTTTGTTTTCTTCTGAAAAGAGGGAAAATATTAAAAAATACACATTGGTTACAATCATCACACAGTCCAAGATGAAATTTTGGAATTTCATATAGTTTATTATTGCTATCATTGATTTTTTTAGGTTATCCAAGGGTTGAATTTTGGTTTGTCATTGGTTATTATTTTATTTGTTAAAATGATATGAGGTTCCAGACTGTCCCAGAACTTACTATGTAGCTCAAGCTAGTATTGAGATCTCTAACTTGTTCAGTTCCTTGAGGACTGGGGTTATAAAGCATCTCTAGTATCTAGCCATTTGAAGATCTTAATAAAAAGAAAAAGTGATGGCAGGTTTTGATTATGTTGTTGCATTGTAAATTATTGTCCTGTCTACTGGTTTGATAAAAATGCTGAGTGGTCAAAGGCAGACAGGAAGTGTTGGTGGAGCTACTAGACTAAGAAAACTCTGGGAACAGAAAAAACAGAGCAGAAATGCCAGGAGATGCAGAGGAAAAAAGTTGAAATGCTTCTGAGAAAAGGTACCGAGCCACATGGCTGAACATGATAAGAATCATGGGTTGAGTTAAGATGAAGGAGTTAGCAAGTTATATGCCTAGGCCCTAGGCTGATCAGCATAAAATTAATATAAACATTTGGGTGATTATTTGGTGCTAAGCTGCAGTGGGGCTGCAAGTGTGACCGAATCTCAGGGCTAGGGCTGAAAATACAGACCAGAAAACTCTTACAACAATGCCCCATTCTTATGACCTCAATACAGACTTTTACAGGTAACCACTGTTTCCTGGAGCAATGTAACTCACTCTTTGATGGCTTTCTTAGTGGCTATACATATTGCTGAACCCACTGAATCCAAAAGCTCCCTAGTATCTCAGTAGGGATAACCTGAAGAATCTTCTCATCTCCCAAACAGGATTGAGCTCCAGGCTTGAAAATACACCTGCTATACTGTTATTCCATGTCTTGTTTTTTATTGGTTCTGTTGGGTTCACTGCACTAATAGTTTCTCAAATCCTTTTCAGAGTGTGCTTTTAGGAGAAACCAAACTAAGATTTGTGTTCCCTTTTTTCTCTTCTCAAATAATATTCATAACTTCCCTTACCAAAGAAATATCAAATGATAGTTCAAGTCCCTAAAGGAATAGCTCTGTAGTTTGAGGTTTAAACAGACCAGAGAGAAAGACAGAAACAGAGAAAGTAAGTGAAGTTAGACTTTGCTGGTTTGGGTAAACAACACTGAGCTTCCCTAAATCACCAGAAATACTGCTATATAGCTTTGTTAAATGGTTGAGTCTACTAACTAGCCTGCATGAGAAATGTACTGGTCTTGGTACCACGATTTCTTGAGTCACTGTCTATCCTTGAGGATCCTTACCAGAAAATTCTGGGATCTTAGGTCAAGCAGTTCCCAGTGTAAGAAGTGATAGATGCAGCCCAGAGTTACTGCATATAGAACTTTCTATATGCTCTAGGGTTTAGTATCATATTTTCTAATGTATATCAATCTCTTGGTACATAATATAAATTAATTCCTTCATCTACAACCTTTGGGTAAGTGCATTTCATACCTGAATTTTCAATTTGAGAGACAACATAGTACACAAATGCCTATTACAAAATAGAGTTAGCGAGAACTGAGACAGCCATCATGCAATAACCTGCACTCTTATACCTTCTACAAACAAGATATATCAGTTCTGGTTAGGTTTTGATGAAAACTTAAATGTTCAGAACTCTGTGGGTTTGGGAAATACAGATAAGGTGCTGTGTCTTGTACTGCGGTGGCTGGAAGATATAGCTGTCATCAACCACTAAAGATTTCAATGTTTTTAAAAATGTCACAAAAGGAAAATGAGGATATTTCTTTGGTTATAAATATAATCTTCTTAGCTCCCTTGGTGGTTGCAAAACAACTATAAACTAAAATGTACTCTTTTATCTTTAATAACTGCAATATATTAAAGTAACTCAGAAAAGAAAGACAGCACAGAAAAAGTTCAAAGTAATTCAAAGACCAAAGCACTAAATGCTACCTCTAAAAAAGATTCAGAAAGTTCCATGATGTATCTCAGTGACAGAGCATTTGTCTTTCCTGCATAGACCCTGGGTTATATGTCCAGCATGGCAAGAAATAAATGATTTAATGAGTCAACTGAACCTGCTATGCACCAGGCACTGTATTGCCCTTCTCACTGAAAGTTACAGTAAAGAAGACAAACTATTATGGAACAAGGTGTCATTGAAAAGCAAGACTTTGGGCACAAAATATAATTTTCACAGGACTCCTAAAGTGGACTTTAATTCAGAAGAATGATCAAAAGGCATCTGAGTTTGAGTTGAGAGAGAATAAAGCTAGAAAAGAATTCTATGTGAGAGAACAGCATTTTATCCAAGGACTTGAGATGGATGTCATAACTTCAGATAATAAGAAACGTATAGATGGCTACATGCTGCCCTGTTAATGTGGGCTGCTCAGGTGGATTGGGAAGGGTTAAGGGCCAACAGGTGAAGTAATTAGCTTTAGTTTTGATTAATTTTGTTTGCTTCTCTTCTGAAAAAGAATTGAGTTCTATAACTTAAATGTGTTTTTTATTTACTCATTTTACTATTAAAAACAGATTATTATTATGCAATAGATTAGATGAAAGGACCTTGAAAACACTGAGATAAATGTAAAAAGCCAGAACAAAGAGACAGATACTGTATGATTCCACTCATAATGAGGACCTAGTATGATCAGATTCAGAGAGAAAAGTAGAATAATAATTGTAGATGACTGTTTGGGGGAAGTAATAGGAAGTTTGGGTTTAATAGGTAGACTTTCTGTTTGATAAGATGAAAGAGTTCTGGAAATGGATAGTGGTGGTTTATATCAATGTGAGGCTTCTGTACTGTGTACTTTGATGGTCCATCAATGAGAAGTGTCTGGGGAGCACAGAGATATGTAACATCCAATCATGTCAGTCATAAACTGACAACTGCCCCTGGGGCACAAAGCCCATCTGCTGGCCTACTTTGAGTATTGCTAAAAGAGGTTTCAGCAGGCATATAAATCCATCAGGCAAATACCAGACCTGCAGAGGTCAGAATCTATAATTCAGTGTATGTAAATGAGAAAACAACTCTCCCTAGAGCTGTGGCAGCCCTACAGTGTTAACTAAAAAGCAAGGTTCTTGGTTTGAAAGTTATTTCTAATGCCTAAAAAAAAGTCTAGCAGCAAAGAAGGTAGGAATGAACAAGACAAGCAAGCTAGCTGGCAAAGCAGATACAAAGATTATCCAGGGATTACAGAAGAAAGCAAAAACTGCTATCATGGGGGTGACAAGAAGGAATTTTCCCCCCAGGACCAGTGAATATAGAGAATAAGAAGCTCAAAGTTCTTTTCTTAGACATTGGGAACTAGTTTAGAAAACATTATCAGTTAAACAACAGTATATATGGCCCACACAGTCTTATATTGTATTAAGCCACAAGCCTTAGATACCAAAGACAGAGAAACCAATACTTAGCTTGACAGCTGTGTGAACTAAATAAATGTTTCCAATCTGTGTTTGCCATTTATGTCTTTCTGAATTTCCATAAATAAATTAATATTATTTTTCTTATGTACCAAAACTATATGTGATTAAGGACTTTTAGAAATACTATGTAGACATTGTTACTATATTCTACACATGTATCTTGTTTATTCTTTATATAATGTTGTGATTATTTTTAGAAGCAAGCTTAAAGACTGTAAAAATTGCCTGCAAATAACATTTATCAATGCAATTAAAGTCTTAATCTAGTATACTTTTAAAATATTGAAAAAGTGCTATAATTTTTGTATTAAAGTACACTAATGTAAAGACTAGTTCAAAGTCTGAGTCAATATTTTTTTCAGATGCTAAGAAAAGATATTTAAAATCTTAAAGCACACATTTATGTAATGTTATGTTTTATATTTAATAAAATCAGCCTGAAATATCAAAGAACAGAATCACCCGCAGTCAAGCCATGAGAGTCAGAGAGTGGTGACTCATACCTTTAATCCTTTAATTAAGGATACAGATATATTTCTATATTTCTGAGAGTTGAAGGCCTAACAACCAAACAGGGATAACTCACATCTTTAATCCTAACTCTAGAATTATGATGCAGAGTTGAACCTGGAAGTGAAGCAACCTGGTGGGAATTTAAGGCAGGAATAGCAAAGATCCAGGCATCTGTAGGAACAACCAGCCAAGGAGAGAACCCTTGAAGACAGTATTTACTCTGTTAAGCCTAAGAAGTTGGCTAGGGAAGAATTGACTGTGGTCTGTTTTCTTTCTCTGATAGTCTAGCTTTCCTCCAATATCTGGCTCTGTGTTTTCATTATATACTAAGTAGAATTTGTGCAATATTTAGCACTCAATTTTGGGGTACAAATTTGCAAAAAAAAAAGCAAAGCAAAAAAACAACAACAAAAATGCTTGTTGGTCAGAACAACACCAGCTGCTGTCCAGAGTTAGCCTTCAGATTTAGACAGAGCCAGGTATACATGTTTCTTCTCCACTTGGCCTCCCTCTCCTGACGGGTTGTGTTTTTTTCTCTTTTAGAACTCCCTCCTTGGGCTGCTACCACACTAGGTAGCTGTCCCACTTCACAGTCATCTGAATCATCATTGACGATTTTGGTGAGTAAATTGGTTTTTTTAAAAAGGGAAATTTGTTTAAGGCAATGGAAAGTAGTTGGTCTTTCTTTGATGTTACTCTACATTATTTGAAACTGTAACCAGTAAAAGGAGAAGATAAATAATATAAATGGGATTGTCATCATGTTTATCATGTTTATTATGAATATTATTTGTTTGATTATTTCTTTTTTTTCATTTAAAAAGTCGAGTAATATGAATGCCAAGAAAAAAGTTTTAGAAAAGCCTATTGAAAGAGAACACAGAGATATTCATACCCAGACACAGGAATTTAAAGAGCAAATCACAACATTGTTTTGTAAGATTACAGAAAACATCTTAAGGCTTTCAAACAGCTAACATTAGTATATCTATTAACTTTAAGAAAATTGCAAAATGATAAAAATTGTACAGAAGTTAGTTGGGATCTGTTACAAATGTTAGAAGTAAGGAGAGCCAAGGAATTAATTGTCATATATAGCATGCACTTACCATTTGTAAAACAAATGTTAAATTCCTAGTCACATGTAACTGAATTATCCCCAAAGACTGGTCAAATATGGTTACTGCTGTTTTAGAGGCTGGGCCACTTTTACAATGGAAGATATGGTGGAAGGAAGAGGCTAAAACAATAGAATGAAGAATCAGTGATAGAGGCATAGAAATTTCCCAACATCAACTTCTTGGGGAGGGAGATTATACTGATGTAGAAATACAATTACAAAATGATGAGCACACACTAGATTTATGCCAATAGCAGCCTTGAATGAATGGAATAGGATTAAAGAAATAGAAAAAAAACTGAATCATTTACAGAAGTAATTCAAGGACCAAAAGAAACTTTTGAGTTTTTGTTGTTGTTGTTTTGGAGATTAACTGCAGAAGTAAACAGAATGGTACTAGATTCAGAAGCTAGGTGAACAATAATTGAATCTCTCGCTTTTTAAAATGCTAATTCACAATGTAAAAGAATAGTTAGACTATTAAAGACAAAGTCAGCATCTTTGGAGGATTGGATTTGCTATACAATTAATTTAGAATTTTATAACTGTGATGATAATGGGTAGGAGAGGTTATTTCTAGAGGTATAAGAAAAAATCAAAGTACTAAATATTACAATTGTGGAAGGCAAGGTCACATAAAAAGAGATTGTATGTAAGGCATTCCCAGAAACAATGTCTTTGTTAGGAATAAAGTCAAGAAAACATCCCTCCCTTGTGGAGTATGCAGAAAGTATGGCAAAAGAGGCATTGGACTAATAAGTGTTGGTCAACAAGGGATAGACAAGGTGACTTTTTGCCTTAGGGAAATGCCCTGAGGGGGCTTTCAAAGCCCTCTTATCAAATCCAGTTCAGACTTACCCTGTCATCATGAAAAAAATACCTTTCAAGAGCAATTAAACTAAAACCTATACAAAAAAAAAAACATACTTCTCTGGACAATAAAAAAGTTATAAAAAAGAGAACAAAAAATATCAGAAAAATGATAAAATGAATATTTTGGGAAGCTTCTAAAAGTGAACAAAGGCCAAAATTAAAAAGATAAATAAGTGGTGTAGTAATTGAAGGTTTGGTAGTCACAGGGGCATATGTAACAATAATTATACCAGATTCTTTGTATCCGAATTAGCATTTTCAGGAGGTAAGTATTCAGTTTTGGGGAATTGGGATGTGATTCCAGGTAAAACATAGTACAAGATGGCTTGAATATATAAGTCTAGAATGACAGAGAAAAAATTAAAGCCAAATGTGGCTAACACTCTATGAATTGATGGGGATGAGACTTATTGTAACAATGGAATACTGAGATTAACATTTCTCCAATCTCAGAAATGAACTATAAACTAACATGTTTCTGGGGAAAACATTAGAAGGCATTATCAGAATCAGTCACCAACCATTCAGGTTGTACAAAAACAAGGCAAAACAGCTGCTGATCTTTCAAAGGCCCTCACAGCACTACCTTTAACATAGTTGATAGATAAACCTATATGGGTTCACAATGGCCTTTAACAAGAGAAATTACAGACCTTAGAAAGGCTGGTACAGGAACAGTTAAATGCTCAGCATATTGAATAATCAACCAGCCCTTGGAATTCTCCTGTATTTGTTATCAAAAAGAAATCTGGAAAATGGAGAATGGTAACAGATCTAACAGTGGTAAACAAGGTGATTTTAGCCAATGGGCTCTCTAAAATCTGGCATTACTTTGCCTTCTCTGATGCCTAAAGAATAGCTTATTATAGTTATTGACTTAAAAGGCTGTTTCTTTTACTTTATGATACCTCTACAAGAACAGGACAAAGAATAATTTGGCTTTCCAATGCCCACTTATTATAATTCTTGGCCTGTAAAAAGATAACAATGGAGGGTTCTCCCACAGGAAATGTTAAATAGTCCCACTCTGTGCCAATATTTTGTACAACAGCCATTAGAAGTGATATGTAACAAATTCCCACAATCTATTATTGACCATTACATGAAAGATATCTTTTTGACTGATTCAAATATAGCTACATTAAAAAGAATGTCTAAAGAAGTGAAAACATATTTCCTACTTCAGGATTACAAAATAGCTACTGAAAAATACAAAGAGGAGATTGAATTAATTATTTAGGATACAAAATAGGTCAACAAATTTTAGACTCCAAAAGGTGCAAATCAGGAGAGATAGATTGTGGACTACTAACGATTTCCAAAGATCCCCAGGAGACATTACAAATTTATCGATTACAAAAAATTGTAAACTGGATAATTTGTTCAAAACCTTAAATGATGTCAAAGACTTAAATAGTCCAAGAGAATTTTCAGCTGAAGCTGAGAGAGAATTGGCTTTGGTGGAAAAGAAATAACAGGATGCACAACTGCATTCTGGTTATTTTACCCTCTAAACATTTTTCTACAGCAATTTTAATGCAAAAGGAACATGTTATATTAGAGTGGATATTTCTACCAATAAACCGAGTAAGAAATTAAAGACATATTTGGAAAAGATTTTTGATTTATTTCTGAAAGAAAATTAAGACTTCATCAATTACAGGCAGAAAGAGAACTTTGGCAAATAGCTTTCAGTATTTTTTTTGGAGAGATTGACAACAGATATCCTCAAAGCAAAAGAATTGAATTTATATAGAAAACTAAATGGATTCTATCTTGTGTTGTACAAGATATGCCAATCTCTGGAGCTCCTACTTTTTATACTGATGCAAACAAATCAGAAAAGGCAGGTCACAAATAAGAAATGTAAGTAAAGTGGCTCAAAGCCCTTATAGAGCTGTTCAAAAGTCAGAATTATATGTTATTATGATGGTATTAATGAATTTTACAGAATATCTTAATATAGTCACTGACTCTCAGTATGCAGAAAGAGTTGTTTTGCACATTGAAACTGCTGATTTTATTAATGATTAACCAGAACTAGCTGCATTATTTATTCTGTTACAAGAAATAATCAGGAATAGGAATCATTCCTTCTATGTAACACACAACTAATCCCATACTGGTCTGCCAGGCCCTCTATTACAAGGTAATGATGAAACTGATAAATTATTTATAGGAAATGTGCTAGAGGCCTCAGAGTTTCAAAGAAACATCATGTCAATAGCAAAAGTTTAAAAGAAGATTTCTTCATGACTTGGCAATAAGCCAAAGAAATTGTAAGAAGATATCCCATCTGTTCCTTCTATAGCCAAACTCTATTACCAGCAGGAAGTAATATTAAAGGTATACATAGAAATAAAATTTGGTAGATAAATGTGCTTCATTTTACAGAATTGGGAACATTAAGTTACGTACATCATAAAATAGATATGTTTTCAAGATTTTCAATGAGCAACGTCTTTGAGTTAAGAAAGGGCTGATTCTGAAATCACACATTTGCTAGAAGTTACAGCCATCATGGGAATACCTGTATAGTTTAAGAATGACAATGCTTCAGCATATGTCTCTAGTAAAATGAAACATTTTTGTTTATTATAATATCAAACATATTATAGGTATCCTACAGGGATATCACAGTATAGTCATAGAGTACAGTCATAGAGATATCAAATTGAACTCTAAAAAGAGAGAGTGACAGGGAGGGGTGAGAGGGAGAAGGGAGTTTGAACAAGGGGATACATGGATAAAAATGAGACTTTATTCATAATAAAAAATATGCTAAATAAATAGTAAAGAATATCAAAGACCCTCAGAAACAGACTACATAATGCTCTATTAACTTTTAATTTTCTCAGTGGTGATGAGAAAGGAACAACATCTGCAAAAGGCATTGGACTATAGAAAAAAATGACTGAGCTAAATCAGCCTGTCTACTTCAAAGATGTACTGACATCAGAATGGAAGTCAGGCTATGTGCTATGTTGGGGAAGGGGTTTTGCTTTTGTTTCCACAGGTGAAGTAAAGCTATGGACACCATCAAAATTAATACTCAATTTGAATCAGAGAAACTTCATTATAAAGAGAAGTGATGGCTCATCCACCCATATGACAATTCTTTAAGTTGTAAGAAAAACTCAAAGTTTTGTTTTTGTCTTTACAGAAAAGTAGTAACACCCATCTTCAAGAAGTCAAAAGATCTTGGACATCTAGACATCTAAAGCAGAAGGGAGGCTACTCAGAAAAAAAATACAAGCAAAGGAATATTGAATCTATTGACATTAATATACTCTACAGGATAAAATCTCACTGCTTAATATCTATATCTCTTTATTTGTAAGAAAAGTTGAAGTCCCAGTTTAATTATTAAATTAAAGCTGGCTTTGGAGTTGGAGTGTAGCTCTCTCCTTCTCTAAACCCAAAGCATGTTTTTTAAAGGAAAATGGAAAATCTCTGTATCATATCAGAAGTCACCTGATATGGGACAGAAAAATAGCTAAAAATAGGGGGCTATTCTATTGTTACTAATTTTATACTACATAAATCTTTATATCAAAATGATAATATTCTATATATTAAAATTTTGTCATGATATGGATGTTCATATATATAAAGTACTAATTAATTCTAGAAAAAGGTCTTTATGTAGCTTCCTGTAAATTGTTATAAGTTTTAGCCTCTTATCAATTTTTTGCAGTGAAGAATGACAATGCCTAATTTTGACCTTGGAGTATCCAAAAGGAGGATAGAACTCCACAACAATGGCTTCACATGGACTATGACAAATCCATTAGGCTGACAAACATCAACCAAAGATCAGATTTGGAATAAAAACTGCTCAGGACAATTTTGAGGTGGCTAGGTGAGATGACCCAGCCTCCTAGACTACTCTAGCCAGGACTTGAGACAGGTCATGTACTTTCCTGTTATGCAGAAACTGGACAACAAATGATACAGCTACTAATTTCAGTTGACAATTTAAAAAAATGCTTTTCAGGATCCCCTAAAGATGCCCTTGTTACCAGATAGCAGGAAGTAATTTTAAAACATGGTAGTTATATTCCCAAGAGGTGGGGTGGGTAATTTTTGGTCTTTCAATGGGTTATGGATGATTGTCATTGTCTAAGGTAACTGGTTACAAATTGTTATTGGCTATGGCTAGGAAAAAAACTAAGCAAGAGAGATTAGATTCAGGGTTCCTGTTTGAAAAGAAAAAAATAAAAAAGAGAATACAGATATTATATGATAAAAAGGTAGATTATTGAATCTATTTTTACTGAGAAGCTTCTGTAAAGCCAAAGACACTGTCAATAGGATAAAATGACAGCCTACAGAATGGGAAAAGATTTTCACCAACCCTACAAGTGATAGAGGACTGATCTCTAAGATATATAAAGAACTCAAGAATCTAGAGCCCCAAACCTTGAATAACCCAATCAAAAAATGGGGTTCAGAACTAAAAAGGGAATTCTCACCAGAAGAATTATGAATGGCTGAAAGGCACTTGAAAAAGTGGTCAACATCTTTAGCCATCAGAGAAATGCAAATCAAAACAACTGTGAGATACCATCTGACACCTGTCAGATTAACTAAGATAAAAGATTCAGAGGACAGCCTATGCTGGAGAGGTTGTGGAGCAAGGGGAATACTCCTCCATTGTTGGTGGGAGTGTAAGCTTGTTCAGCCACTCTGGAATTCAGTATGGTGGTTTCTCAGAAAACTGGGAATCATTCTCCCCAAAGATACAACAATACCACTTCTGGGCATATGCATATGTATATTCACACTTCAAAGGCATTAGCTCAACTATGTTCATAGCAGCATTGTTCTTACATGGAAACAACTTAGATGCCCCTCAACTGAATAACGGATTAGCAAACTGTGGTACATCTACACAATGGAGTACTACTCAGCAATACGAATAAATGATATCCTAAAATTTACAGGCAAATGCATGGATTTGGAGAATATCCTCCTGAGCGAGGTTTCTCAAACCCAGAAAGATAAGCAGGGGATGTACTCATTCATTAGTGGACTCTAAACAAAAACAAAAACAACAACAAAAAAAAAAAACCAAAACACAAAAAGCAAAAAAAACAAACAAACAAACAAACAAAAACCATGTCCAAGCTGCAAACCACAACCACTGAACAGCTTGGGATCTGAAACACCTTGGACTGACACCTTGGATCCCACTCCCCCTAGGGTAACACCTGGCTCAGTCTCGATGTTAGGGGGACAAAACTGGATTTGCCAGGAGTAGAGGCTGAACTGAGCAATATTGGGACATTGGGACAATGGAACATTGGGACCTTGGGACCTCCTGCCCATGCGTGTGAGGAGATGAGGAGATGTGAAGAAGAGAGAGTGAACTGAGGGGTGGGAGGGGGAAGGGACCTTGAATAAGGATATACACAAATAGAAAATGTGGCTTTATTCATAATAAAAAAAGCAAAAAAAAATTACTAGTTTTAATTAGTTTACATTGGATTGAATTTTTGTATATTGTATACAAATTGTGTTTAGTTGATCTTAATTTTGTTGCTGTATATATATTTATGCTTGTTCAAGGTATTATACTTATACTGTTCATTTAAAAATGTAATACAAATTACTAGTCCATGAAAGTTATTATTACCAACTTATTAGGCTATAAAGAATTGCAAGTTAATAGACATTACAATCATATTTGTAGTCATATTATATATGTTTTCAAGGTCAAACAGAGATGTATTTTAGATGGACAGATCTTTTTCAAACACTTCAGAGATTTACAAAATA
The DNA here is from genome assembly GCA_004025045.1 of Sigmodon hispidus. Lineage (NCBI taxonomy): Eukaryota > Metazoa > Chordata > Mammalia > Rodentia > Cricetidae > Sigmodon > Sigmodon hispidus. Next base: position 64,728 of record PVIH01006242.1, on the reverse strand, counting down.
TGACATTTTTAAGGGATTTTAATAACATAGGTTCTTATTATTTTTATGACAATGAGACATATGACAATGTTCTATTGTTTTATGGCAATGTCTTACTATTTTTATGACAGGAGTGCTTGCTCCTGGCAGCACCAATTTACTTTAGAAAAGATGATAGGCATCGGAGAAACTCCACTGGGGCTGACCTTCTTTGTGGCAAAAGTTAGCCCCTGGGCAAGAAAGTGCCCTTGTCTCGACAACTGAAATGTGATGTCCAAAATGGACATGCAGGACACACAAAATAAGAACTGCCAAAACTTTCCAGGACAAGGTAGGAAGGTCTGAGAATATCCTGCTTCACAAAGAGGTCTGTCAGTTATGCTAGGTCTATAGGCTGAAGATGGATGCTTCAATGGTACAGAGGAACCTTGAGTGACTGACCAGGAAACCATCTGTTTCATTTTTTACTGTTTTTGGAAGTTGTTTGCTTGCATGTTCTGTTTACTTAGTTAATATTATTTTCTTCTTGGGTCTCTGAGGAAGTTGAGATGAGATAGTTATAGTTTTCTAGTGACAGTTTTCGAAAAGAAACTCAGCTTAAAGTGTGCAAGTTTGAGAGACAGAAAAAGACAGTTTTCAGTTAGTAATACAAATCAGGTAGGAAGTTAAATTGGCACAATCCTTTGGACTCACTAAAAAAGAATAAATAATAGAGTACTTTTTTGAATTTGTCAATTATTAATAGACTGGACATCACTCATTTAATTATTGCTTATGTATTGTATACAATTATTGCACCTATTGTGTATAATTCTTCTTATGTTTGTTTAAACTTTTTTATTTTGACACAAAAGGAGATATGTGGTGATATATTTTATATTCAATATATCTAATCACTGGAAATTTGAAAATCACCAATGCTTTTCATTTTACAGGTTAGTTTTAAATTTCCTATCAAATAGTCTTAAGTCTACAAGCCTCTTTCAAAGAAATTCATGTTTATAAAAGAAAGCCAGAGCTATCTGTGGCTGAAATATTCCCTCAAAAGAGCACAATAGGAGAAAAAACTAAGGGCTTTGGCAGGTTTAGCAGCCTTTTATTATTTTTCTCCTCAGAAACTAAGACCAAAAAATAAAGAAAGCACATAGTCTAAGTGAATTTTTTGTCTACAGACAAAATGCTTTTGCCTAACTTACCTACCTGGTATCACAATAGCTTTGTGCTATTCTTTATTTCTCAAACATGACCAATGGAAGTTCAATATAGCAGGCTATCAGGCTGATTTATTTCCACCAAGCTTACTTTCCCCTTGGACACATTCTCCATGAAATCTGAGAGAGGGGAATGAGGGAAGAAAAACAGAACACAGGCAATGCATAAAGTAAAAGCACATGGATCTCTCTTCCTGCTGACTGCTCCTGTGTGCAGCCATTTTGTAATAAGACACAAGCCACTTCTGTGATAATATGTTTATCTCTATTAGAGGCTGGAAATATCACCTCATCATAAATAAAACAAAATTAAAGGCTAGCAGAGGACAGAGATTTTGGATTTCCAAAGCAAAGTGAATTTCAGCCTCCTGTTTTTGTTCAGTTGTAAGATCCTTCAAGGAACCAAAAAGTGTCTTCTATTTGAAAAGAACAATTTGGTGCATGCACCAATGATAATAGGTGCAAGAAAAACAATTTCACATGATATTTTGTGTGTGTGTGTGTGTGTGTGTGTGTGTGTGTGTGTGTGTGTGTGTGCGTGTGTGTTATGCTGGAACTGTTTTCTGGTTCCTCATTCCTAGTATCTATCATGAACATGGCATTCAGCTAATTTTTTAATTAAAAAACAATGACAGATAAACAGATAGAATAGCATATTGCCACCCACAAGTTGAGTGTAGAATAAATTCAAGAGTCTGAAACATAGAATTCAAAAGTAATCTGCAATTTTCTTTTATAGACACCTCCATAAACAATGATTTTTTCAATCTGAGACGAGAATCTTCAAATCCTTCCCACAAGTTATCCTTCCCAGTGACTATGGCTAATTAAAACACACACTACTATTTATAAAATTCATGCTAAGTAAGATGTTTGCTGAATTTCTGTCTTTAACAGACAGATCTACCAGTGATCTCTAAACATTCAACTGATTAGCTTTTTCCTCTGCCCAATTGTAAAACCAAGAACTAATTTAATTTTTAATATACTGTTCTTCTGGCTCTTAAATTATTTGGTGAATCAAACAGGGATCAGTGTCTTGGTTTCAGTAACTTAAAATGTTACAATACAGAGCTGAGGGTATAGCTCAGTGGTAGAGTACATATGACGTTCTGAGTTCAATCCCAAGCACTACCTTGCATTCAGCCTGCCAACATTGCAGTCATTTTCAAAAACATTAAATCAGAAAGGTTTCTGTGGAAATCATATAACACAGTCCCAATTTTCCATCCTTCTAGTTCACTTACTCAAATCTCTTAAAGATAAACATCCTCCAACCAAAGACCTATAATCTGTTAGTCTTGCCACTTGAACCTACTAATCATCTACCTCTCACAGGCTCATTTTCTTCCTTCTCCTGATATCATCTATTTAATAGTCAGCACATCCAGTTCCCATAGAAATTCTTATAGAATGTTACATGAAAATATTGTAGGCACCAACAGTAATATTTCCCAGGAACCAAGATTAGAGTTATGTTCAACATCCTAGACCAGGATACACAGACAGGTCTTGACTTATATATCTAGTCTTCCCAAATGATGATTTTATGTTTCATTATTTGTTCCTTAACTTCACTACCATCTACTTCTCTAATTAGTGAATAAACCCATATTTGTATCATTTCCATGTCAAAGGGCCTGAATTTATACTTTAACATAGCTCACAAAATGCTGAGAAGTTAAATCTCTTAAACACATTTGAGCTGGTATAGGGACCAGCATCCACATTTCATCTTGATTTAGGAATTCTAAAGGATAAAAGAGAGGTCACTCAGAAAGAAAAGGACTGTGTGCTATCCTTGGGACTCATCAACTCCTTTCACTCATGACAGAAAAGGCTTTATCCTTTAACAGCCTCTACCTTTAAAGTGGCTGAATCTGCTTCATGATAAGAACATCTCATGACATATAGATCAGAAATACTGCTCAATCATTATATGGATTATGGTCCTGGGCAGAGAGCCCCATAGAGAGGCTTGTATATGGAAGCCTTATCATGCACATGTACAACATGTACAAAGATGGAAAGCATTTTGCTGAGAGATAGATTCAACTGACACACAGTCACAACAGGAAAATCAGAGAGCAGCTTTGTACTTGAGATGGCCTCTCAGAGTCCCCTTGATTGAGAGACAAGGAGTACAGTTCTTTATGCCACCACACTGGTTGTAGGGTACCTTCAGGAAATAGGATCACTTACACATGAGTTTATTTACTTTAGCCAAGAGCAATTTCCAGAGAAATTTTCAAATGTGGCCCAGTAGCTGCTGACATGCCAAGCCCATTCTGTATGAATATTTAATAACATATTACAGCATTTTAAAGATATAAGATAAACTAAAATTCCAATGTTCTAAGTATGTTAACTATAGATTTACATTTTATCCACTTAAAGGTCTATTTGGGAGTAATATTTGACTAGGCTGAGTATCTCTTCAATAAATATTGTCAAGTTTTTCTCCAGTGTCTCTGCGGCCCTTAAAGTAAAGGGGCCATTCTTCCTCACTAATGTCTCTTCTAAACTACATAAGCATGTATCTCTCTCTACATCATCCTATGGGGGTTTCACCTGTGTATTTGCTTCTCTCTCTGCTTAGTGTACATCTCAAAAATATTGCTCAATCATATCTCCTTATACCAACTCAATGTTTGTAAATAGTGAATTCAATAGAGGTTTGCAGAGTAAACAAAGTAACCAAACAATGAACAAATGAGCAAGCTTAGTTTTTCTCCCAGAGAAACAACAGCATAGGTAAACACATTTGATGAAACAAAGACAACTCATTTTAATGTGCGCCTTTATGTGAGCTTATCATTGGTACTTAACAAAAGCTGTCTGAATGTTATTGACTAGCATAGAATGAAAGGGCCATTCTCAGTCAGCTGTATCACACAGCTCTCCTAAGTACACTAAAATCTATCATAAGATAGGAATGTAAACTGGAAAAGAAATTAAAATGTAACCATGAAACAACTGCTTGATCAGCTGTTACAATAGGGCTGTGGATGAAGCTGTATTTCCATCTTATCTAAATGGGTAAAAATGATTAGTCAAAGAAAATGGTTGGTTATAAGGCAATCTTCTTTTCTATAAAAAAATGACTTCTAGAACAGGATATATATTCTTGGTAAGATGTTGTAGACATAAGGTGTTGAATACACATTTATAGACAGAAAAATTCATTACAATTTGAAAGAAATTGGATCTGTTTATGACTTCTACTATCAACAATTTTATTGCATTACAATTCCGACCTGATGAAGGAAGAGTTGTAGTTTTCTTTGTATTGTACCTCACACAAAGAGAATGTTGGCTTTCTTTTGAATTGACTAAGAAGCTCATTACTAAAGTAAATTGGTGAAATTTGCCTGGAGTGACAGTTTTACTTCTCAGAAAACTGGGAATCAATCTCCCCAAGGATCCAGCAATACCACTATTGGGCATGAAGACACACATTCACACCCCAAAAGTATTAGCTCAACTATGTTTATAGCAGCATTATTTGTAATAGAAAGAATCTGAAAACAACCTACATGGCCCTCAACTGAAGAATGGATTAACAAACTGTGGTACATCTATACAGTGGAGTACTACACAGCAGTAAGAAAAAAAAATGATATCCTAAAATTTGCAGGCAAATGGATGGATTTGGAGAATATCCTCCGAATGAGGTATCACAAACCCAGAAAGATAAGCAGGGGATGTACTCACTCATTAGTGGACTTTAAACAAAAAAGCAAAAAGTAAGGCATGTCCAAGCTGCAAACCACAACCACTGAACAGCTTGGGATCTGAAACACCTTGGACCAGCACCTTGGAGCCCATTCCCTCCAGAGGAACACCTGACTCAATCTTGATGTTGGGGTGAGGAAAGCGGATCTGCCTAGAATGGATCCTGAACTAAGCCACCTTGGGACCACCTGCTCTTGCTGGGGAGGAGATAAGGAGATGGGGAGAAGAGAGAGCAACTGGGAGGGGCGGGAATGGAAAAGGAGTTTGAACAAAGGGATACATAGATAAAAAATAATAAAAAATAAAAATAATAATAAAAGAACTGAAGGGATTTCTAAAATTTATTTTTGAGGACTTCCTAAAGAAATAAAATTATGCACAAGAATTCATATGTATGATCTTTGTCTAAATGAGAAGAAATTTTTTAAAACCACCAGTGTTCAATAAATGGTGCATTTAATAAGTCACAATACAATAATATTATAATAACAATACAATAAACTATTCTTATAAAATGATCAAATTATATGGAATCCCAGAATTCAGAAGTTAGATGAAATGAAAACCTCAAATTTGAGGCCATCATTGACTACATAATGAACTCAAGTCCAGCCAGATAACCCTGGGCTGTATAGTAAGGTACTATATCATCAAAAGAAAATAAATATAAGAAAACTATCATATGAGTGACGAATATGTAAGGTATCAATAAGCCAGTAGAAATGACCTATGGAGTTCTCTCTCTATGAGAGAGATTTAGAGAAAGAGAAGAAAGCAAGTCGCTGAAGCACTGGGGCTGGGTAGAAGAAGGAGGCAGATGGGGTCCTAGCACTGAGAGCAGAAGTGGACAGGATTTCCCCTTGCTAACCCAGAAGCTAGGCTATCTCTCATTGACAACTTCAATTAGAAAAAAATTCAACGGAAAAATTAGTTTTCTCCAACAGACTCTCACTGAGTATGTTAATTCCATGCCCAGTAGTAGGTGGACAACACAAAATTAAATAGGTAGTATTTTTGGAAATAATATTTTTGGTCATAATGTTTTGTTTGGGCATATTTCTAACCTTACTGGTCTTTTACTTGTACATTTTGGTTTCCAGCTTTGTGTCTTTATTGGTTTTGTTTGTATATGCTTACATGTGTGCATGAACATGTGTGTGTGTGTGTGTGTGTGTGTGTGCATGCGTGTGTGTGCATGCATGTGTGCTACTTTGGGTTTGTTTTGTTTTGTTTGTGTTGTGGTGGTTTGTTTACTTTTTTATCTCCCTATTTCTTTCCTCTAGAGAGAGAGAAAGGCATGGAATTTGATGGGTGGTGAGATAGAAAAGATCTGGGAAGAAAAGGGAGTGGGATAATTATAATCAGTATATTTTTACTCTATGAATTTTCAATAAGCATAAACAATAAAAAGTTATATAAGATAATATAAGCATTCATAGTATGTTATTAATTTTAAAATGGATATTAATGAGTACATAATAGTTTCCATGAAGAACATATAGATTGAAATAGAGTAGATGATTTTATGAGGTTTAATTGTACCTGATTTTCATTTCCTTTGTCATTTTCTGTAATTTTATAGATTTTTAACAAATATATATTATTTCTATAGTTTGTATTTTTAAAAGTATTCGCAGCTTTCTAAAAATGTTTGATAAAGGATAAATTACAAAGACTAGATGACTGCACTTTTCATTTATTTAAATGGCATTGTTACTTCTGAGGTTATTCTGCTTATTAATTCAATTGGCTGTTGATACTTCATTTCACTCTTATGTTAGATGACAAAAAAAGTCTTCTCAACAGTTTGCTGCTATAATGTAGAAAACTAGAAATAACCCACTGAAGTGTGATAAAATTAAAAACAAAATGCAATTTAAGATAGAAATACAACTGAGAGCCTAAAAGAAAATAAAAAGCCTCACATTCAAACAATGAAGCCATGACTCCACATTCAATATTAAAGAATTTTTAAAATATGTTGGTCAGATTAATAAAAAGGAGAAAGGTGTTAGTACTAGGAGCAAATAAACTGTAAGGCCTGCCAGAACACCTTTGTCATTGTGCACTTCTGGAAAATGCTGCTACTGAGCAAGCCAGAATGACATTATTATGAAAAAAAATTGACACAAGACCAGTAGCTTAAACATTAAACACTTCAGATGCCATTTAACACTGTGTATGATAAGATGACTAATATTTCATAAGTTGCATCCATGCAACAGGTGAAGGAAAGAACCACTCCACAAAGTTGTCCTGTGACCTACACACATGCCATGTCACTGATACCCATACATTACACACACACAAACATACACACACCCCACCACTAATAAATGAATCAAAGTGAAAATATATAAATAAAAAAGCATTTAGAGAAATAAATAAAATTTGGTATTCTTGGACTGGGAATCAGCAGTGAAAACTTTCTTAGTAAGCAAAAGGACTTACGTTACATTTCTAACACAACACAAATGAAACAATTAGGGGTGGTCTTAATAGGCAAAAAATCTGAAGATGCTTTCATACTCAGAAATCATTGAAAAACCTTACCTCAAAGGAAGTTTATCACATGGATGCTCAAAATTAAGAAAAAATGTTACCTCTTTACACTCCTCTTGCAGCATAAATAAGTTTTATGTAGATACCTTAGTAATAAACCTAGTGAGATCTTGACACAATGGAAAGTAAGCACTGCAGAGATAATTTATCAGTTAAGAGCATCTGCTGATCTTGTAAAGCTCTGATGTTTGAGTTCCAGAACCCACGTGGCAATTTAAAATAATCTGTAACTCTAGCTCTAGGAAATCCAACACCTTCTTCTGAGATTTGTGGACATTAGGCACATACATGATATACATGTATGCAAGTAAGTGAACACTCATGCACATAAAATAAAATTAAACAAACCCTCAAAAAACAACAATGAGATGCCACATAATATAACCAGAACAAATCTCCAAAGCTTTCTGGTGAGGGACAAAGCCACCATTTATTTGGGTCCACAATACATCTAAACAGAGACTCTCATTTTGAAATGCATTTTGAACCTAGTAAGACATTTAATTTGTCAAGTCTTTACAGCACTTTCAGTGAAGGATTATCCTGTGACTTGTAAAATTAGCAAAGTCAGTATTTACTGATAGACCAGATCCCACTTATGGAGAAAGATCCTGAAACTGAGCAAGTTCTGGCTTATCCAATTTGCACATTTATAAAATCAGTTGGGATTTGAAGTCAAGTCTCAAGCTGCTCTAACTCTTGGGCTTCACATCTAGGTTATATCCTTCTTTGGGAGGTACATGGCTAATTCCATTCTTCAACAGTTTCTCAACTACAGAGCTAACCTTTTCTAAGTCCAGAGCCTGGAAAGACCCATAATCCTCACCAAGGAATTCTATAGAAGACTAGAGATAAAGAAGTAAATCATAGTATGTCCCTGATTTTGACTGTTCTTGATCAGGTGAAGATTCACAAATCCTTAATTGAATCATTTGTCTTTGATATATTGTTTCATGGCTGACGTAAAGTTCACTATGCAATTGAGAGTAATTTTGAACTTCCAATCCTTATGTTTCTGTGTCCTGAGTACTGAGAATGCAAGACATGAATCACTATGTTTGGTTTATGCAGTATTGCAGATGGATCTGCGGACAGTGTCAATGATACGAAAGCACTCTACTGACTGAGCTTCAGTCCCAGCCCTGGAACAGATAATTCAAATGAAGTATAGTAGATGAGATGCAATAATAAAAATAGATAGGGCACACTGCCAAGATTAAAAGTATCATGTCCATCAAACCTAAAGGTGAAAGTGAAGTTATCCATGGTTCGTACACGTTCAAAATACATGGAGTCATATGCAACTATATACATGCCATTTGTCCTGGGTCCTAGCTTTACACCTTGTCACCCATAACAATTTAATATTACTATTTTTATATATTCTTTAAGCTGTAGACATTCTAATTTAAGATATATCAATCTCTATATATGTGAATTTGAACATTAATAGAAATAAACATATGAATATTAAATTTGAATGGTAACACACCATTCATCATTATTGGTATGTGGAGACAATACAATCAACAATGGAATGTCATTATATGGATTTTACTGTGCTACTGAAAGCAAACATCTTGGAGAAATAATCTGGAAACTAAAATATTTCTTTAAGGTCACCAAATAAATCAGAGTCAGAGGCCATTTGTGTATTTAATTTTGTCAATTAGTTAGAACAATTGAGATGCTCAGTTATATTCTGTTATATTTAAACAAACTTTGGGTACAGATCAGTTAAGAAAATTATCCTACTAAAATCTTCAGAGAATTTGTGTACTTATAGCTGTGTGAGTGAATGAATGATACCAGATTAGAGTTAATTATTATCATTCTACGGCTGGACATGCTGCCACACATCTGTAATGCCAGTGTTTAGGAAAGTGAGACCAGAGGATCTCAGGATTAAGAATAGCCTGAGTGTCAGAGTGAGACCATGTGTCTAACAAAATTATTGTTGTAAAGAAATGGCTGCACTGGACAAAGGTTAAAAGACTGAAATTTGCTTTTCTGGTAGTAATATTTTCACAAGGAGTAGAACTACAACAGAAAGTGAGATCAATCGTAACATTATATCTGTGTGCATCAAATTAACTGTAAGTTTTTATATAGCAATATGTTTTGAGTTTATAGCATTTGACATATTTATGTTTTACATACGTCTTTCAAAGTGAGTTTAAGCTTTTTCTTTAAATTCAATCACTGGCTTCATATGTCATTTGGATATGTGATCAAAATAAGCACTGCTTGCAAACAGAATTGCCTCTCTCTCTCTCTCTCTCTCTCTCTCTCTCTCTCTCTCTCTCTGTGTGTGTGTGTGTGTGTGTGTGTGTGTGTGTGTGTGTAGACACAAGCCAATTTCTCAATCTACTACTGGGTATGTGGTCACTTTGTGAACCTGATTAACAAGAATAGCGAACACCTATTATATACTTTGCTGATTCTGAGGTCCCCTTCAAGCACCTAACATACATTTTTTCTTTATTCTTCTCAACCACTTTATGTAAAAGATAATATAGACATTACTATTACCCCCATTTTACAGATGAGAAAATGAGGGCAGGAGAAGTTTAACTATTTTATCCAAAGGTAGCAAAGCTTGTTAGATGGGACCAGGTAAGACACAATGGTTGAAGTTGCTGCCACTGCTGGTGCCCCTATAAGGCAGAGAGCCCAGATGTCATTATCCAGCTAGTGGGGAAGGGTGTTGCAACCATTGGAAAAGGCTCAGTTGTGCCTTTACTCCTCTCTGGTGACTTTTGGGGATGTACAAAGACCAGAAACTGTGTCTCTAGTGATATGTAGTTCTGCCTATATAGCCCAGTAACAGGCTCCTCCTACCAATATACTCAGATGTAAGAAAGCATTGTCATTAGAATCCTAATGAAGCTGCCATAAAAACTCAATCATGTAGACAATGCTCAACATGCTGTAGGGGGATTATGTTGGTACATTGTAAACATTTGTCCCTCCTACTGGTTTAATAAAAAGCTGGTTGACCAGAGGCAGACAGGAAGTATAGGAGGGTCTACCAGACTAAGTAAACTTTGAGAACATCTCATCCTCAGAGCAGAGAGAGAAGTCACCGCAGAGATGCCAGGAGATGCAGAGGAAAGAAGTTGAAATGCTGCTGAGAAAAGGTATCGAGCCACATGGTTGATCAAAATAATCATGGTTTGAGTTAAGATGAAGGAGTTATCAAGTTGTATGCATGAGCCCTAGGTCAATCAGAGTAAAATTAATACAAGTGTTTGTGTGATTATTTGGTGCTAAACAGCAATGGGGCTGTGAGTGGGTCTGAATCTCAGGGATGGTCCCCCAATTGCAGGCCAAAAACCAATTACAACAATATACTACCTTTTTTTACTGTTATTAGGTAATAGTATTGAATGGATAATATTGTTGTTAGTGCACTTGCATTTTATTATAATGAAGGCAGGAATCAAGGGGCCACAATAAGAATGACATCAGAGTTAGAATAGCAGGCTGGCTGAGGTAATGCTGAAGCACAGATCTAGGGCCTCACAAATTTTTCCAGTGAGGAGCCAGTGACCTCCTCCAGCTTGTTGATAAGAAGTTGAGGGATAAGCTGTGGCAGAACAAAGCTGGGCAGGTCTCTACCAATTCTTTAATTTATACACACATTCTATTGCTACCTCCTATGTGTGTTACTTCCAGAAAAATTATTGCCCCCTGCAAAGGAAGTAGTTATTGTATTTAGAAGTGCCTGTTTCTGCTCTCAGGGATTGGAGGAGATTACATCTAGAGAAATAACCAAGCAAGGCACAGAAACATAAACAATGCATGTCCTCACATATTTGAAAGCCCAAACTTCTGATCTCACAGAAGAGAGTAAAATGGTGATCTCTAGGGCCCCGGAAGGACCAGAGTAATGTCTTACAGTCAGACAGCAGGTAGCAGAACACAGTCATATATAACATAAATTAGAGTGTTCTATAGCATTATCAGTGGACTATAGACAATGTAGTTTTAAAAATTGTTTTATTTTAAAGTTCTGAGTGTTTCACCCAAGACATTGTGCATGCTGGAAAATTACTCTACTATTGAACTGCTACAATCCACAGCCACAATTTGTTATATAATTTGCAAAATGAGGTAGTCAAAGACTCCAAACCAAAGCAATACATATTTTAAAGAAAAAGTAATGCTACTTTGACTTGGTTATACATTGTGTATGTGAAGTTATCAGGTAATACTTCTAAAATATGTACAAGTGTTATGTGTTAATTAACTTTAAAACACCAAAGTTAATTCTGGGTCATATCAGATCTGTTAGGTATAGGGGTCTCACTATTAGAACCTATTTTGTAAACCATTTATCTTTTGTGAGAAGAGAAAATCTAGAAATCTCGAAACAAAAATCAATGATCAGAAAGTAGAGACACAAATTATCCTAATTTTATAAGAACATATCTACATCTACTGAAATATCACACTGTACATCATAAATATGTTTAATTACCACATGTAAGTGAAAATTTTTTGAAAAAATGGTTAAAAAATCCTAACTACCCTGATTTGATCATTACAGACTGCATAAATACAAAAGATTATTATAGCAATCATATATTTGTAAGATTAAAATTAAAATTAAAAATACATATATAAATGAAAAAAGTTTTCAAACATCACTATTTACATTGCATATAATAGTAATGATTTTTATAGTACAAATGATTCTATTTTGTAATAATTACATGTTGAAAATGCTTTTAATGAAATAGAAAGATGTCACTTTCTCCCTTCCTTTCCTCCCTCCAGTTCCTTTGAGCTGCCCTCCCTCAGATGAGTAGTTCAGTAGGTTGGTAGTTATTTTAGAAAAGTGAAACAAGAAAAAAGCATTCTTTCCCCCCAATAAGTGAAACAAATCACAAGCCTTTTTTCTAATCTTCTGAAAAATAGGCAAAAACAGAAAGAAAAGAGACTCACAGTAGTAACTGGAAAGGCAATGTGCTTTATTGTGACATCTGCATACAGCATAGAACATTCCTTATCCTATCTCTGCCCTCACCTTCCTCTCACATTCCCCTACTTTCATCCATTTCTCTAAGTATCCTCCTTGAACTTCAAGTTACTTTTTAAAACTAGTCTTTCTCCTGCTTGATTTTTCATGGAAGCAGTCTTTTCTCTCCCTGCACACTGAGAATTAATTTCCTAGTTTATGATCTGAATAATTTCTAATTAAATTTTTAATCTTTGTTCATTTTTATCAATTAGAAAGTCTTATTTCTTAGTGAAAAAGGGATTGAGGAAGCAAGTGATGAGAAGACCATGCAAAATCACTTAAGTGAGTGCAGGAAATAGGGCTCATGTGTCATTTGTGTGGCAGTGATCTATGCCATGGCCTTTCTGATTTTCCTTGGCTGGGATATACAGATTTCCAAGCATATTATCAAATTACAGATATTTTTGAACATTTTTAGCTTAAGGAGAATTTAGTCATTTTTATTTCCTTTTCACAATAGAGGAAGATATGGCTTAGTTGGTAATCCCAAAGGCTCCTCTGCCCATAGTGTCCTTGAACTCATCATCTCTCTTGACTATAAATGACATTCCCTATCCAAGGGAGTACCACCAGCAGGCAGCCATCTCAGTTTCCTCACCATAGAGATAATACACCCACCATATGTTGTATTAATAAGACTGGTTAATGTTCCTCCATGAATCTCAGGAAAGTACCTTCTTCCTCTCGTTTCCCAAGCCTACCAAAGTCTTCCACTTTTCTCTTTTGAGTTGTTCTTTCTTAGCTTTATTTTAATGATTGAGTAGGATCTACTCCAGACTTGAAAGATAGTTCCCATGGCTGCAGCAACCCAAACATTAAAATTGAAACTGCTGTGCTGCCTGCCAACTCCAACTGGGAGATTCACTATGTCGTGCCAAATTTCAGGAAATGGATGACCTGCTCCTTCCATGGTGGGCAATCACTCACAATCAGAGATTTCTAAAGATGTATTCCTCAATTGCACTGAAAAAATTTAAGTTTCAAAAAGAGTTATATATTATCTTGCTATACCCTTCTAAAGGGAGTGATTAAAATTTGCTGACAGCTTTGCAACTTATCAGGAAATTATCAGATTGCCCCAAGTTTAATCATTAGCAAAGTTTAAAAAACAGAGTGGAATTTGGAAATAGTAAAATATAAACCATTGTGTCAATCACCTCCTGAGTCTAAAAGTGTATATTCTCCACTGAACTTGGGTCATTTGTTCCATGGCAGTGACTTAAACTCTCTGTCATGCACATTTGTGGCACCAATTTCCTCCTCCAGTTTCGAGAAGCTAGATCTCTGTTCCTAAGTGTATTCCTATCTCTTCCCTTTCCAGCTGCTCTGACTTTTCCCACACATCTGTCATCTGTCCCTTTCAACTCCTTTTATACCAGCCCTTTCTTCACATTGCTAGTCATCGCACACATATCTTTAATAAGTTAAAAATTACCACGTTCATGCACTATAGAAGATGATAAAAACATAAAAGGCTCTCCATAATTCACCTCTAGGGACTTAAAAAAAAACACTTGAAAAAATTAAATCAATTTTGTTATGTACCCAGACTTAACGCTTGTGACACTAGGCCAAGATCCCAACTGACATTTTCAGTTTGTCTATCAGGCCTCTCCCACATTCTTCACACTAAAGTTCTTTCTTAAGTGGTTTTGATTTTTGAAATTAAAATATAATTACACCATTTCCCCCTTCCCTTTTCACCCTCCAAACCTCCCATACCTCTTCTTGATCCCTTTTCAAATTTATGCCTCCTTTTTTATTGTTTTATGTATACAAATATAATATTCACACAGATATATGTACATATATATACATTCAAATGCATAAAAATATGAATACAAACTGCTCAGTTTCTTTATTCAGGCCTGACCAATTGGTAGTGGATAACCTATCTGGAGGTTCTTTCCAGGGGAAGGTTGTTTTCTCCCACTATAAGCATTCCTTAGTTGCTTAAGGTTTTTGTCAAGGGGTGGCCCCATGAGATATCCCACTTGTGTGTTAGCATGTCTATTGTTGTCGTTCCTGTTCATGTCTTGATTAGGCAGTGAAGAGGCATCATGGCTGAAGCTTCCCTGTCACTTCCAGGAGACACAACCTTACAGCACGTTTCCTAGTTCTTCAGCTCTATAAGCTTTCTGCCTCCTCTGAATTTTTCCTGAACAATCTACTAGATCATTTCACATGTATGATTATATGCAGATTATTCTTTAGTTTTAAATGTTTCTATCATCTAGTCTGCCAATGAATTCATTTTCATTCTTTAAAGCCCAGATCACTCCTTATTTGTGAAGTTCTCACAGATTTTCTCAGATTCTGATATATTCTACAATCACCTTCTCTAGAATTGTGTGTGTGTGCTACTAAATTACCTGCCACATGCCATTTTTTAGTTGTTTATGACTGTCTTTCACATTCATTTGTGGGGGCTCCAGGATGAACAACCATGTATTCATCTTTAATTCCCTTTGTGTTGAGATGGGGGGTAAATGTTTATTAAATGAAAGAATAGACTCCTGCTTTCACACACACCAGCTCAGGGTATCCGTGTGTGTGGCTGTGTATGTATCTCTCTCTCTCTCTCTCTCTCTCTCTCTCTGTGTGTGTGTGTGTGTGTGTGTATGTATGTGTGTGTGTGTGTGTGTGTGTGTCTGTCTGTCTGTCTGTCTGTCTGTCTGTGTGTGTGTGTGTCTAAGCCAGAGGTCAATGTTCAAAAGTTGTCTGTGTACTTTTTTAAGATAGGGTTTCTCGCTGGGCTGGGCTTATAAATATGTGCCTTTATACTCACCTGTTTTGTTTATATTTATATATTTTTAAGACTTTTTTCATTATATGTATATAGGTACTTGCCTGCATGTATGTCCACCATGTGCATACCTGAAACCCACAGAGGCCAGAAGGTGTTGGATCCCCTAAAACTGAACTTATAGACTGATGTGATCTACCTTATCAATACTGAACTAGAACCCAGCTTCTCTGTGAAGGCCTTCTATCCAGCCCCATCTACTGGTTTTTTTTTTAATTGATAGATTTTGTCATTTAACAACTTCATATATATGCAATTTTCTGATAATTCTCTCACTACCATCCTCTCTTATCTCGCTCTTATTCCTATCAATCACCACATCATTGATTTGATACCAGTCCCTTTCATGACTGGCTTTATTTTGTGATGCATTTATTCCAGTCAGAGCCATATATGTGATCAGTGGATTTGAACTACCTACTGAGGCCTGCTGGGGTCAGTGAGGACTTAGCAGAAGGTAACGGTTTTACCTCTCCCTGAATCTATCAATAGCAAATAGTTCAGCAGTGGGTGGTAGGGCCCCATGAGCCTCTCCTTGGTTTATACCTGACAGTTGGTAGTCCCATTCTTTTGTATATTCAGTGCATATATCTGCAACTGCTATGAGTTCATGGTTGCACATGCCGTGTCCTCTGAAATAGATAACATTCCACAAACCAACTCCCTATCATCAAATTTCACATTCTTTTAAGCTGTATTTTACATGGGTTCTGGGGGAGAGGAGTTGAATTTGCTCCTCATGCTTGTGCAGCAAATATTATACTTGCTGAGCTATGTCCCTAGTCTCTATCTTTTTCAAAGATCATTTTTAATTAACAAATAAAAGTGGTACAGAACTAGAGATGTAACTTAACTAAAAGGTTTGAGGTCTGTGTTCCCTTCCAAGCACAGCAAAGGAATATATTTCCAGGGTACTGCGTGATATTTTGATAGTTATACACAGAGTAATGCTCACATGAGAATAAGCATTTCTATCTGCTCAAACATTCATTATTTCTGTGATAAAATGATTCTTCTTTCCAGTTCTTGTTTTTAATATATGGTACATTTGTGTTCTCTACAGTTATCAGCAACAAAGACCATAAGAAATCATTTCTCTTTAGATTTTTTCCTTTAGATATTTCAGCCCCTTCTTAGAGTGATAGATCTGTTTGCTGTTTAAGAAAGGGTCATGTTACAGGAGGCTAGTCTTGATCTTTGGGTCTTCCTATCCTGCTGGTCCATCCTTCCCATCACAGCTGTCTTCCATTTTGACACCTTTAATGCCTTGGGTACCATTTTAGACTTTTCAAGACCAGCGCTCACATTCTTCACTTGCCCTTCACAATAGTCCTGTAATCTGACTATGATTACGAGGTGTTATTATTTGCAGATATAGCAATTCGGTAAGTATAGGCTTTGAACCCCTTGCTTTCATTTAGAACAATATCCATTCCACACAAAATTCAGGGTTAATGCAGAGGTTCATCAGGTTTAACCAAAACAGTTAAACCTTTATACATGTTTTCCATGTAATTCTAACATGAATAATTTTGGTGAGTTTGAAAGTTTAAGGCATAGAGACTGGGGATGTAACTCAGTGTTAGAGGCCTTTGCATGGTCTGAAGCTGTGGGTTTTGCTCTTTGTACTAAATATACAAACATACTGGTCCCTTTTTCCCCTCTAGACAGGGTTTCTTCATGTTTGTAGTTCTCTGGCCATCCTGGAACTTGCTCTTCAGATCAGGACTCGAACCCAGAGATCTGCTTGCCTCTGCCTCTCTAGTTCTAGGATTAAATGTGTGCACTACTACCATAGAAGCATGGCTGGCTATACAAGGAGAGCTGTCGTGAAAACACAGAGCCAAGATCAGCAACCAACATCCAATGCTTGTGGTCTCTCTCTGGTTTCCAGAGAGTGAAGTCAGTCTGTCCAGTGCTCATGAGAGGAAGAAAGGCCTGCTCCTGCTCCATATTGTCATTTAAGATCAAGTGAAGGCAAGTCTTTAAACAATTTGTCTACAGATTTTGATAGCACCTTCATTACTGTTGCAATAATAGGACCCTCTGAAAGTTTAGGTATTGATCAGAACATTCCTTATTCTCACTGAACCTATGCCATGGAATCTGCATGACCTTCATTAGAGATTCCGATTCCTAAACCCCATCCCCCCATTCCCAATTCTACCTTCTGTACTTCGTGTTCTTGTTGTCTCCACAGTCTCCCTATGGATGGGCAGTCTTTGTCTCCATTCTTACCAAATATGGGCTGGACTTGAGCCTAGTAGCAGCTTGTTCATCCTAGATACTCAAGGACAGAATGTCAGGGTGGGCGGGTCTGAAAGAAGCATTTACCAAGAAGGCACTGTGGGCTCTGTTAGACTCAGGGCAATAATGGAGCCACAGACAGTTAAGAAAGTCTGAAAGATGCTCGGCAACGGGATCTAACCCCTTTTCTTTTTCCAGATCACATGCTCAATGACAAGAAAATCAATCAATCTGAAACCAACTTCTGACTTTTGAGGGTCTCCCAACCCCAACAAGTGTCTCCAACCTTCCAGTCCCCTTTCCCTTCAGTTGGAAAATTCTAGCAAGTCTAGAAACATTCTTGGAGGAAAAGTTCAAAGTCTAACACCAAACCCTCAAAACACTTCCAGTCTCCCACTTATGGCCAGGGACTCATTAAAGCCGTTTCCCAAGGAGAACACAGCTCAATTTCACCCGTAGAAACAGCCTCAGGTACACCAACAGTCGGGATTGTGGGGTCAGACCCCCTCCCCTTTGCCTTGTTAGCCTCTCTTGAGCCAGCTACTTGTCAGAGAACACCGCAGGAGCTCACAAAAGCAACTGACCTGAGATGCCGCCCCCCACCACGATCACATCGCATTTGTTGCTCATGGTGCTCGCCAGGTTCCAGGCTGCTCACTTTAGCTGCTAGTTTGTCAGGACCTCGGCCTGTGGCTGCGCTGCACTGTCCCCTCACACTAGCGCCTCAGCGGAGCGGCTATAAACTGGCAGGGCGCCTGGACTCTGAGCCCCGCCCGCTTGCAACACGCAAGCCTGGTGGAACGCTCAACCCTCCCCCGCCCCTTGCGGGACAGCCCAGGCTTGAGGAGGGCGGACACCTCAGCTGAGATGGTGACCCGGACCTTAAAGTCCTTCTCCTGAGTCAGCACCCGGATGCCTTCTGCAAAGTATTTCCCAATCAGCCTCGCTATTGTTCATACAACCGAGGGGCTGGAAAGTCTTCTGATGAGGATGAAGAATCAAAGATTGAGTGCCTTGCAAGTGCCAGGCACTATGTTAAAAATATTGTGTAAGAATCTCGTTCAACTTCAAAATGACCCATTTCACACAAGAGAAAAACAAAGTACTAAGGAATATGGTGTAAAAAAAAATGTGTATTAAAACATCACCTCGTGGAGTTCAATAGATGATTCTAACAGAGGACTAATGTTTAATACACAACATGCATAGACATCTGTAATCCCACTTCCAGGGGATCCTACACCCGCTTCTGGCCTCCAGTGGACACCAGGCATACACGGTATATTCATACATGCAGGCAAACTATCCATGTACATAAAAAATTAAAATCACATCATACGCCATAGATATGTTTGATTAATATATGCCCACTTCTAGTAATAGCAATAAAAGGAAGAGTACAAGGCTCTCCCGATTGACCAAACAGAATTACCATCCCCAGCCGTAGTCAATTCTATTTTAATCATCTGATCTACTTCCCCTCCCCCCGACCCCCCCACCCTCCATGCCACTGTTTAGATTACTGCAAAGGGCTGCTATGACATTTGGTGAGGCACAGAGCTAAAGACACTTAATTTTCTCCCCTTTTATGCTACATAGGAAAAGTCATCTGCAGGAGGCCAGGGAGAGGTTAGGTCAGTGGTAAAGCCCTTACCATCAGAAAAGTCCTAAAATCCCCAGTACCATAAGAGAAATAATGCAACCAGCTGCATATTGAACAACCCAATGCATCTGTAGTGCAAGCCAAGAAGGCTAGTACCCAGAAAGTTAGTGGTGGTAGGGGAAAGGCCCTGAATAGGCAAGTGGACTCTGCAGTAGAGAATGGTGAGTTATTTTCATGAGATCTTAAGTTCAGTACCTGGGGACTATGGCCTTTGCAAACGCGGGAGTCATTCAACAGGGTCATAAATTCTTAAGTTGAGGTGACCCAAGCAAAATGGAGCCATATTTTTTTAAGCAGCAGAAAGGTCATTCTTTGAGAACCAAAAGCAAGAAGTGGCTAACTTTTTGGGTGGTGTGCTTCTGTTCAAGGCAGTGGAACTGCAACCCTAGTGAACTGCCAAGTTGAAAAGAACCAAAGGCAAACCCATTCTTCCTTTTACTTCATTCCCTATCCCCTTGTCACTAGGGTAATCTGTGCTCCAGTTACTCCCAGACTGAAAAAAAAGGTGAACACTGATGTTGTTGAGAATCACTGGAGAAAGAAAATGTCTTGTTCCTAATGTGTTCAGTTTTATTGTCAACTTGACAGGCTTTATGTGTGTCTGTGAGGGTGTTTTCTAAGATGTTTAATTGGAAAACCCATCTTAAATATGAGTGGCACTGTCCTATGGGCTGGGTATCCAAATGAATAAAAGGGGAAATAAGAGAAAGCAGATTAGCACCAACCAAAATTCAGCTCTCTCTGCTTCTTGACTAGATGAGATGCAAGATGTGATGCCTTCCCCACCATGATGGACTGTGTCCACTCACTGACTCAAAATAAACCCATGATTCCCTGCATTGTTTCTTGTCAGTTATTTTGTCACAGCAAGGAGAAAACTAAACAATTTATTTAGATTCTAAAGTTTCCAGACACTTGAACTCTGAACCTCCACCTACAATCCTACTACAGAGAATGACAATCTGTCTCATCCTGCAGCCACTCTGTGCTGTTCTCTTCCTTACCACTCTCTTCTGGATTCACCTCTATTCCTAGCTACCTGAGGCTGTAGCCTTTTACAACCTGTACCCCATTTTAGCTTGCAAGTGAATCGCATGTCAAATGTAGATGGAGAGAATGTTCGTAGGCTCTGCCTGGAATTCCTTTTACTTTTTTCCAACAGTGTTTCACCCGAAATCTCGAACTCCTAAAGCTGAGTCTAAGATACACTGTAACTTCCCTATTTCCACCTGACCCTAAGACCATTAAAAAAAAAGCCAGAGGAGTTCCATGGTGTTTGGAGAAGATAAATCATTACTTTGTGATTTATACTCTATAAATGGACTGAATCAGAACCTAGACCTTGGGGACAGGGAATGAGAAGCTTTTAAAGGGTTCTCTAGGGCTACCTTTTGTCCCCCTAGCCTATTTAGAGTCCTCTGTCCCCTAGGTAAGATAGTGTCTCTAGTCTGTCTTCTCTTTCTGCTTCATTGACAAGACAAAAATAGTGCTTCCTAAACTTAAACATGCATACACAACAACCTAGATTGTGGAGAAAACCAGAAGTTTTAACAAGTTCTAGATAATAGCCATGTTCCTGGTACATCATATATACTCCTTGAACACTAATACAGGCTTACATATCCCTATGAATTCTAGACCAAGCTCTAGAGTTCCTTACCAACCTCAAAGAGTTCCTTTAATATTCATATGGGAGGTATCTGATGTGGCTTGAACATGGTTTCTTTCCACTAGACCACATGCAGAAGCTTAATTCTTCAAGGTGATGGCATGGAAAGGTGATTTGACATTTAAACCTCTGATTATGGGTACTACTCCCTATTGATGAATTAATATAATTCTGAAGACTAAATTAGTATAACTAGGGTATTATAAAGAGAGCCTGTCCCCTGCAATTCACCTGGGCATCACAATAAAGCCAATCCTGTTGATGAAGGTGTGGGTGAGCCAGTCCCAAAGTTGTGAGCAAGGGAGAGCTGTCCCCATTACTCATCTGTCATATGGTAGCATGTGTAAGGGAGAGTTGACCTTCCCCATGCCATCCCATTCCCACCCATCAACACCAGAGGCAGGTAGGAGAGCTGGCCCTGAAGTCAGAAGAACAGGAGAGCTGTCTTTGCCCCTCATCAGCTTCAGTGTCCCTACCCCACTTCTGGGCAACATAGTAGAGCTGGCCCTGAAGGTATAGGTATGAGAGATCAGATTCTGAGAACATGAAAGTGGCAGAACTGGTCCTGCCCCTTGCTCATTGCAGCAAAAGGTGAACTAGCCAGGGCAGTGCTGGAGTACTCACCCTAGTGGTGAAGACAAGCGAGAGCTGGCCTACTGACGAACCTTGCAGCTACCCAGGCCCAAAACCAGTGTTATGAGTTGACCCACCCCAACATCCACCTCATCTGTAATCTGCTGGTGCATGTGAAAAGACAAGTCCTGTTGATCCAAAGCTGCAGGATCTCCACGACACAGAGCAACAACAGGATATCCTAGAAGAGTCCTAGTGAGGGCCCAACATCAATAGTACAGTAGAAACCAGAGGCCTTGAACCAGACCAATGACTCTTTGCAATGAACACTTGCAAGTAAAGATATACAGACAAAGGGGTTTACTGTGTGACTCATTGTGTCACACTGAACCTTCCATGATGGATTTATTTTTCCTTTTAGGTTTTGGGATTTTTCTTTCAAATTTTATTTTATTATAGTTTGGGAGGGGGAGGTTGCAAGGGCAGAGGGAATATACAAAGGGAGAAGGAAATGAATGGGATAAAGATGCATGATGTAAAAGGCACAAAAAATTAATAAAAAGAGACTTAAAAAATAGAGCCTGCCTTGCCACCTCCTCTCAGCGTATTGCATGCCTCTCTTCATCATGTGTCTTCATCTACTTTTCTGCTATGCTCCTACCAGAAACCAGTTATACAGTAATTGTGTTCTTGGTCTTCCATATTGTGAGCCAAAATCAATACTTTTTCCTCTCCAAACTTTTAGACCTCAATTATTTTGTTATAGCAACAGAAGTCAGAGTAACATGGTGTCTGTTTATTATGTTCTTAGTTATTAAATGCTTGCTCTTCCGAACACTAAAGAAGAAAACAGGATAGAAGGTTTCTCTTATCTTCATCAGGAAAGACAGTCAGGGGCAGTCATCCCAAAGCAATTTCTGGCATCACTCTAGGACAGGTATCATAGAAGGATA
Source organism: Sigmodon hispidus (assembly GCA_004025045.1). Taxonomy (NCBI): domain Eukaryota; kingdom Metazoa; phylum Chordata; class Mammalia; order Rodentia; family Cricetidae; genus Sigmodon; species Sigmodon hispidus. The sequence continues at coordinate 42,304 of PVIH01006242.1, read as the reverse complement.
ACCTAGCCAGACAATCATGGAGACCCTCCAAGAGAAAATGACATTTCTACTAGAATGAATAAGAGTTATTCAACTAGTGAAGATAACAAGCATGTCTAGCAGAGTAAACAATAATTCTAAATTAGGCAAGACTAAAGCTGAAGCATTAGAAGAAATAGACACAGGCTGATGCAGAGCCTATCCTCACCACATTAAGACTATCCACAAACAGGGCAAAATGAATAACATAGCAGTGAGTGATTTAACAGTGAATAAATGATAGGAAGCATAATTTGTTTCTGTGTGTATTCCTGTCTTCTATGCCCAGCTAAATAATAAATCACTGCAAAAGAGGAGGTGTTATCTTTTATTCATCCATTCAAGAATAATTTATTGAACACCAAGTTGGTATCAGACATTGTGTCCATCATTAGGATTATGTCATCATAAATTAAAAATGATGCTAATCTTAGGAATACTAAATATAAAACTGGATGATTAGCAAAAATCTAACTTATGTTCCATCTGAGCAAGGCTTGATACCTCTCAGAAAGACATGCAGAGGGGTGCTGTTTGTTCCTAGCAGGATTTCTTTGCCTTTTTAACTTTATGAAATCCATGTTTCTTTCATCAATTAAAATGAACATGCTTTGCTTTCATTTCTTTTTCATTAGAAGACTGCCAAAGAGATAAAATGTCATTATTACTTTTTTCTTGCTGGATAGCTTTTCATTAAGGAATGTTTCAGTCTCTTATGCCACAGGAGGTTTCAATAAAGAGGCAGACTGTGTAGAACACAGTGCACCAGATACTATCTAAGTAGTACATTTTGCCCTTTTTTTTCAATTCTGGAAGCTTGACAGGGAATAGAAAATTCATTTTAAAGTTAGATTCCTTAGAGCTTACCAGTTTCTTTATCCCAACATTATGTTAATTTTTTTCAAACATGTATTGAAAAGTAAAATGATGAAAGAAGCCATCCCTTGCACCCAGGGCAGTTCTTTCTCATGTGTTCAGTTGCAGGTGTTGTGAAGCCTTTGTTGCATTAAATAAAATATCTATCTATCTTCATTTTGGATGCTATGAGTATTATCTGGGCTCCAAAGGATTGTTTATAGGGTAGGATAATGTATTCATAGAGATCATAAATTGGAAGGCCTCAAGAATCTAGACCCTACTCAAAAGTCCACAAGCTAATTTAAGATTACAAAGGAGCTGGGGCCTGGTGGCGTAGGCCTGTAATCCCAGCATTTGGGAGGTAGATGAAAGGGGAAAAGGAGTTCAAGGCTAACTGGGGCCACATAAGACCTTGTCTCAATATGAAAACAAATGAAAAAATGCTGAAGGGAAGATTTTTAACTGGGGCAGAAGCCTTGTCAAGAACTGAGTAAAAGTGGTATTAACAGGGAACAAGTCAAATGACTTAATGTAATTGCCCAAAGCTTTGTGGTTGCATTGAACAGGCTTACTAAGACATGTTAAGGATTACTTTTTCTATCTAAAGAGCACAACCATATCTCTTTTTCATACAACCTCATTGTCATAGTACAGACTATATGAACTCAGAAACACTTCACAGAAAGGCCAATCTCAGAATGTATGCAGTTAGGTAGAGACAACATGTTGTAAGTCCTCAGAATAACTTACCCTGACATGTTACAGAGGCTAAGAAATAAAATCCATACCTCATATACATTGCAAGTGCCAGCTGACAATTATCCAAAGTGAGTGTTAGATTTTTTTTACAATAACTAACAAGAACATTTCAATAGAGCAGAAATAAGGTCATAAACAATGAGAAATATCAGAACAGATGACATGGCAAAATTACAGGGCATAGAAGACAACATATTGTTAAATAATCATAGCTAGAAGCTTAGTGAGCAAGCATGTTTTTATGTGTAATTTATTTATTATTTGAGAATTTCAAATAGGTATACATTTTATTTTGATCAGACCCATCCCCCATGCTCTTCTTCAACTCCATTCAGAGCTCCTCAAAACATCCTTCTCCCAATTTCACTTTCTCTTTATTTTTATAAACTTGTGAGTTCAAATGGTGTGTAATGTCACTTTTTGTGCATGAGTGCTGAACATTTACTAGATTACTAGAGCAAGGGCAATCAGACAGTTGCTACACTCCTAATGAAAAAGACCCCCTGTTTCTCAGCACCCAGCAACTTCAGTAACTTCTCAGCTAGGGGTAGGACCTCATGAGATTCTCATCCATCTGTGCTGGATCTTGTGCATGTAACTATGGCTGCTGTGAGTTCACAAGTGCCTCAAGCCACATCATGTTCAGAAGATAACAATGGTTGAGCACTTTTGGAGCAAAGGTTTATTCACCTAGAACTCCACTTGGCTTGTTTTATGCACATAACCCTTTAATGATGCACTTGGGAGCATATGTCCCTTACCTGTATACAGAACTCTCTCCAACCAACATACCTAGCAGCATGTAGTTTACACACCTACATCAAGTTGTATCACACCCCTTTCTGAAACAGTGAAGTAATTTTCTCCTCCTATTAATGTATATCTACTGAGACAGATTCTATTCAATCATATTCTCCTATAACTTGAGTAAGTGACCAGAAAGACCAATCTGGCCTGAACTAGTTTTGGGTGAATTGGCTATAAATCCAAATGTGTATTTCAAGTGGACTTTGGGGGAGAATACCCTATTTGACATTTTATGCCTATGAATAATTGGGTATACTTATGATTAAAATCAGATGTATTATGGAAGTAACATGCACATTAGAGAAATAATAATATCACCTAATCAAAATATCATTCAAAATATAGATACACACAAAGTAGGCCTCTTAGTAGCCAGCCCCCTCATACCTTTTATTTATGTATTTTCTTCTTTTAATTATGTAATTCAAAGCACTAGGCACAAACCAGGAGCCTTTGAATACCTTATGTGGCCTCCTGTCAATTTTGATAGAATATTCTTTTGGAATCTGTACTTTACTCTGAATAAATGATTCTTGATATTTTGCACATTGTACATGTGTACATGTCTTTATTTTTGAATAGGATGCCAAGAACCCAAAACACCCTGTCCAGACCTTCACCATTACTAATACTTTCCTACATGCATGAGGCTCTGGATTCTACTTTTAGCCCTGCCAAAAGAAAAAGGAGAAGAAAAGAAAAAGTAGCTCATGAGAAAGAGAAATATCAGAACACATATTTTCAAAAAACACCATGTTGAATGTTTTCACCAATTATTTTTGTCAATTTCTTTCATCAATAAAGATGAAAATTAAAATTAATATTATAGAAAGAGTATGCACTGGTTATTGTCTTTTAATCACTATCTTCAAAGAATTTTAATGTTTTATATAATCTTAGTTCCATAATGTGAATTTTCTGATGTATGGTAAATGTTTTGATTGGTTTTATGTAGATGAGTTAAATAATATTTCCCTATTTTATTATAAGAAGTTATTTTCATTATATATATATACCAGGTGATGATTGTAGTCCAGCCTGGAGACTATAGTGATCAGATGACAAAAGTGGCTTTTCCTCTTAGATGTATTCTTGGTTGAGAGGGCTGGTCACCAGCAAGACTTCCAAACCTTAAATAGAAGCTTGAAGACTCCAGCTCCATTCAAACCTCCAGGAAAGGGAGGACTGAAGAGTAAATTAATCATGATTGTTAAGTGACTTAATCAATCCATCCCACATAATGAAATCTCCACAAAAGTCTAGAAGTAGCAGGATCCAGAGTTTTTAAGCTGTTGATCACATTCATTCATCAAGTGAGTAGAGCATTGGAATTTTGTTCTCAGGACCTTCCTAGACCTTGTACTGTGTAACTCTTCATGTATTCAGCCCTATACTTTAAGACAAGAAATGTATGTAAAGTGACTTCCCAAGTTACACAAACCATTTCCCTGAGATAATGAACCTGACCAGAGGGTTACAGGAATACCCAGTTTATAATTACTTTACCTAAAGTACTTGAGGCCCAGGGCTTGCAATCTACACCAGAAGTCAGGGCATCCTTATAAGATAGTTAATAACTTGTGGGGATGAGCCCCATGGATATGTTGGGCTATTGTTTGGTTTGAATTGTGAATGGGGACTTTTAGTTCAATTTGTCTCTGAGTATAAAACTCTCTCTGAAAAAGACATTTAATTCCTTAAATTATTTATTAAATCTCTTGGTATTTGCAACAATTTTTCACTTTTTTGTATGGATTTTCCAGAGAAGTCCTGAAATTAGGAATAGATTTACTTTAAAATATTAAAAATTACCATGAAAAAGGAAGAGCAAAAATAGAGGCAGAAGGTGATGGTGATATATATGTATATATAGTTTACACACACACACACACACACACACACACACAAGAGAATCTTAATTGAAAAAATGCCTCCTCCATAAGATCAGGCTGTAAGATGTTTTCTTAATTAGTGATTAATGGTGTATGCCAAGTGCACAGTAGATGGGGTCACCTTTGGGCTGGTGGTCCAGGGTTTTTTAAGAAAGCAGGCTGAGAAAGCCATGGGAAGCAAGCTAGTAAGCTGCACACTTCAAAGGCCTTTTCGTTAGCTCCTGCCCCCAGGTTCCTGCCCTGTTTGAGTTCCTGCCCTGACTTCCTCCAATAAAGTGCTATGATCTGGAAGTATAAACCAAATAAACCCTTTTTTTGTCATGGTGTTTCAACACAGCATTAGAAACCCTAAGAAAATATGTATGTGTCCATCCTTATTGAAACATATTGACAAAATGACAAATTAAATTGTATATATTCAAAGATGTGATGAAGCTTTTTATGTATTATGAAATAATCACCACAATTTAATTAGCACATCACTCAGCATGAAGTTACCATATTTTGTGCGTGCATGCATGTGTGTGTGTGTGTGTGTGTGTGTGTGTGTATGTGTGTGTGTGTGTGTGTGTGACTGTTAAGGACACTTAGGGTCAACAACAACACAATATTATGTATTATGTTCAAAATACTGTGCCTCAGATACAGAGAAGTTACTCACCTTACTCACCTTATAATTTTATTTATTCTAACATTATTTATCTTAAAAATATTCATCTTATAAGTGTATACTATTTGATCACCATCTCCTTCATCTGTACTCCTCATTTTTGGCAATTGCCATTCAACTCTTTGCTTCTAGCAATTCAATGTTTTTATGTTCCACATATAAATGAAATCATACAGTGCTCATTTTTCTCTACACAGCTTCTCCTATATATGTAGCATAATGCCCAAAAATTTTATCCCATTTTTACAAATGTCAAATTTTTGTGATTGAATAGTATTTTCTTGTTGATACATAACACATCTCCTCACTCATTAATCAACTGATGACAGTCCATAACTAGCTACTGTAAAGAGTGGTGCAAACAACACAGGAGTACTGATATCACATTGACATATTCATTTCATTTCCCTTTAGTTAATAGCCACATGTATAAGATGATATTTCATTGCAGCCTTGATGTGCATTTCTCTAATTATTACTGGTGCTATGTACCTTTTACCTGTTGCTCATTTGTATACATTTTTTAGAAAAAGAAAAATATTCATTCAGGTCCCTTACCCATTTCTTTTGTTCTTTAGTTATATGAGTTTCTTACATGTTTTAGTTTTAATCCCCTATTAGATATTGAGTTTATAAATATGTTTCTTGTTTTGATAAATGGACATGTTCTGCTGGTCACTTCAACACAAAAAAAAATGCAAAGGACATCTCTTACTTCAAAGGGAACACGAGATTCTTTATTCTGAGCCAAATATGAGGGACTGTGGCCTGGCAACAAAGACTCAGGTTGTGAATGCAATGATTTTCTGTTAAAGTAGGTACATAGGATTCTATCATCATGGAACAAAAGATTATCACAGTACATTCACTAAATTTATTGGTAGAGACATCAGGTAGGCGTATTACAACAGGACCAGAAAATATCTGCTTTATGTTTTATATTCTATCTGATGTCATTCTCACCTTTTGAGGAGGTGGGAATGAGTGAAATGCTAAGTTAACATACCATCTGATTGTTAAAAAGATGTTAGGTCAGATACAGAGGTGGGTAAAAACTATTAAGGAGACCAAAGATAGTCCCAGATAATTTTGGTTCTTGATCTGCTCCATTTCAAGTCTCCACAAATCATGAAGTTCTAAACAAGCAATGGTCTATACACTTGCTAATGCAGATGCAGCTTTTCCAAGGAACAAATTAGATTAAATTAAACAACGAATTGTGGCTCTCCTACAAGAACTGATGTGAAGATTTACTTCCTCAGGTCCATTTACATCTCTCCAGGGGAGCCTTTGTAGCTACCAAGAGCCTCAAGGCAGGATATTAAGAGGGAAATTAAAGAAATGTAGGAGAAAATAACCTTTAACTCCTGAATCAAGTTGAAGTCTCTTGCCAACTGAGGGTCAGAAATTTCAACACAATTAACACCATTTTCTGGGAAGACTGCTGACACAGTTATGATTCCATTCATGGAGACTGCAAACAAGAAGAGTAAAACATTAGTGAATACTTAAATCCTAAGCATACGACCTTTGAGAGTGGCCTTACACTCAGGTGTGAATGTAGAGTTTTCTGGGAATTTCACAAGCAAGACTCTAAACTTTGTCTACAGAAAAACAAACTTTAACTCCCTTGTGCAATCTGTGTGCACAGAGGTTTTGACCTTATCAGTTTTAATCCTGTCTGGTGTACCTAGAAATGACTCTATAATTCACTCAACGTCCTCCAAAATCATTTGAGATGTAGCTTCAGAAGTTAAGATCACATATATCGTTATGGAGGATACTTAAATTTAACTTTTATGAAGTCCAGGCTTGGATGTCTAATATCCTTTCTCTGAGCACTTCTCTCTTACTCTCTGCAGAAATCACTGTCTGAATCTCTTCCTCACAAATGTCAATGCTGCTTCACACTGAAATTCTTTTCTACAATGAAGTCAAGAATCCTGACTTTACCCAACTAGAAGTCTCTGAAAATAATGAAGTCAGAGAGCCTAAGAATTGTGTTTTGAAAAATATGCAACTAGTATACAGGGGTTAAATGTTCTGAGGTAAAAAAGAAAACAATTTAAAGGTTAGGCCTTTGGTGTTTTGAAATAAGGTAGGAAAAAGAAAAACAGCTCAGAGTTTAGAACTTTAACATTTTGAAATAAAAGTATTAATATCAAAAGCATCACTCTGACTTGAAAAAACTTTAAAGAAATGTTTAAGTCATTGAATGGCATCTGGGATTAAGAAAGACTGAGACTTAAATTCTAAAATTGCTACAGGGTAGGTCCAGATTTTGTAACTTTGGCACAATTGACATTTGAACATAGTAATTCTTTGTTATGGGGGGTCCACTCTCTGCATTATAGGATATTTATCAGCATCCTGAGTATCAACCCTTTGATGTAGCATCCCTGAAATTCATATTGCAATGTAATCCTCATGCAATGGTATTATGGATTGGAGCTTTTAGAATATGATTGAGTCATAAGAGATTTCTGCATATGAATTAAATTAAGGCTTTGCCTGCAAACCACAACCACTGAACAGCTTGGGATCTGTAACACCTTGGACTGGCACCTTGGAGTCCATTCCTTCCAGAGGAACACCTGACCCAGTCTTGATGTTGGGATGAGGAAAGCGGATCTGCCTGGAGTGGATGCTGAACTAAGCCACCTTGGGACCTTGGGATCTCCTGCCCATGCTAGGGAAAAGATAAGGAGATGGGGAGAAGAGAGAGTGACTGGGAGCGGCAGGAGGGGGAAGGGAGCCTGAACAAAGGGATACATGAATTAAAAAATGACTTTTTTCATAATAAAAATAAAAAAATTTAAATAAAAGATTAAAAGAAAATTTAAAAAAATAAGGGCTTGCAAAAAGAAATTTTCCAGACTTAGTTCCTTGTGCTGACTTCCACCAAGTGAGGCCTTAGCTTTAACATCTATTGCCACCAACAGAGCCAAAAGGTCTTTACCAAACCTTGAATCTGCCAGTGCTTTGCTTGCTTCTTGACTTTCCAACCTCTAGAATGTGAGAAACTGACTTCTGTCTAATATGCATTACCCATCTTCCAAGTCTGGGAGTGAAATTCAGTAGCAAAGCATTTATTTATATGCATTAGCTACCGCAACTGACTACCAACCTAAATAATAAAGAATTAACTAAAGCAAATAGCCTATTTGTGGCATTTTACTATAGTGAAACAACTGAGGAAGACACCACTAGGTGCCATCAGAAACCCCCTACTCTGTTTGCAATGAGCAAAAAGTACTCTTAAAAATTGATAAATGTCCTTTGGAAGCAAAATCTTCCCATGTTTTGAATCACTGATTTCGATAAAAAAAAAAAAAAAAAAAAACGTTCTATAAAGGTTCAATTACATGTCTGAGTCTCTCCTTTAATTTTTTCCTACACAGCTGAGGAAATTAGGGATAATTTGAGCAAATAAAGCCTTTGCCTTTGAAAAAAAAGTCTCATAAATGGGTGAAAGCTTTCCTGTAGGTAAATACTAGATGATGAAAAAACAAGAAGTGGTCTGTGTCCATTAAGATCAGATATATTTACTTCAAAAGTCCAGACTTTGGTGGTTTTTGGTCAAGCTTATTACAATAAGTGCACTTGGCCATAAAAGACAAACAGTTACTAGATAACTGAAGAGACAATTACTTTTAATAGATACTTATATAATATTGAACCAAAGATAGACTATTCTTTAGTCAAGAAAAGGGAGAAAGTTCTTTGTAAATCTAAGGAGGACCCTTCCCAGAGATAATTCTCCTTAGCAGGTTAATACTATGTCTTAGTACAATGGTTCTCATCCTTTGAGGCATAAACACTTTTACAGAGATCACATAGCAGATATCCTGCTTATCAGATATTTTTAGTATGACTCATAATAGTATCAAAATTAACAGTTATGAAGTAGCAATGAAATAATTCTATAGTTGGGTGTCACCACAACATGAGGAACTCTATTAAAAGGTCACAGCAGTAGGAAGGTTGAGAAGCACTGTCTTAGGAGCTCAAATGTCATATTACACATTTACTATCATTCTTACCAAACATTGTTTGCCTATTTGGTCTCTACTTAAAGACATCACCTCATTATTCTCAGAAGCTAAAAAGAATTGATACCCATGATAAAGAGAAGCAATATAATTTTCCATGAAAAATTTATTTTGTTTATTTCCTGATTCAAAAAACTATTTTTTCTATGATGAAGTTAAATAAAATCTATCACTTGTGACAATTTATTAAGTAACAGAGTTAAAAATAAAAAAAATAATTTTCATGCAGACACAGAGAGAGATGGCTAACAGATGTATGAATGGAGATAGATAGATAGATAGATAGATAGATAGATAGATAGATAGATAGATAGACAGACATATAAATAGATGTTTTTGCAGTCTACAGATTGAACTCAGGGCATAATGCATTCTAGGCAAATATTCTACAGCTGAGCTACACCCGCAGCCTAAATATTCTGAATGTTTTCTGTTTTGCGGGAATCACTGAAAAAAATTAAACAAAACTGTACAATCCTTGCATTAAAAATTAAAGCTCCAAGTGACAGTTGAAAGTTTCATAAGTCTAATTGATGAGTATCAGGTATCAGTCAAAAGAGTTTTCAGTAACATATCATTAATTATCTATTCAAGGTAGTGCTAAGTGAGCATCATATAATATAGATTTCTATTTTCAGGGGCTTTTTATACTACATAAACAAGTTTTGAAAATTTTCCCTATAGAATATTGCCCTCTCACTCAAAAACAAGAAAAATACAAAGACTATAAAATTATATTATGTGAAAATAATCAGACATAAAATGACACCAAAGCATATGGTTATTGCAATAAATATAATATACAAAATAGGTGAATCCATTAAAACAGAAGCCAGAGTAAGGGTTTCCAGAAGCTCAGAACATGGATGGAATGCAAGATTCATCTCTCAGTGGATATAGGCCCCTCTTCAGGGTGATAGACATATCTTAGAAGTAAATAATGTGGTAATTGCCAACACCCTAATGAACAAAATGCTACCCAATTGTATACCCCTAGAGGTTAATATTTTATCTTATGGGAATCTTGACTAATCTATATAATCTTGGTGTATGTACAGATAGCCATGTATGACGCCTGAGTATATTTCAACTACTTGGGCATCTGAAGCAATAGGACAGCAAATTCAAGGCCATCCTGAGATACACAGTGAATTCAAGACCAGACTGGGCAACTTAGTGAGACTTTGTCTCAAAATTTTAAAAAATGAAAGGAGGTCTTGTGGGGGGCAGGGACATGACAACAGTGGCAGTTGCTCACTGTCCACAGACCAACAACTTAGAGTTGTGAGCAAAAATAATCTCCTGTTCAGAAATTTAGATTTGAAAGCTAGCAAGCCAAATGTATGTGTGTAACAGCAAATTGCAGTGAATGGCAGGAACAAAGTACAGTAGCAACAGCTAAAGCTTTACATTAAAAGAGGACAAATGTTTCTCATATTGTTTCTTATTAACTATAGTCAAACCAATGGTTGAAAAAAGAAGGAACTAAGATTCTTCTGAAAGTAGGACCTTGAAATAAAAAGAAAAAAACTAAAATATTTAGTCATGACTTTAAAAGCTAAAGCTTATGCTGTGATTAAATTAAAGCCAGGGGTTTAAGAATAGAAAAAAATGGGGAAGGGTCAGTGAGAAAGGATGGATTTGATTAAAGCATATGATATTCACAAGTACAGAGCATCACAATGCACCTCATTCATGTATATAAGTCTTATATGACAATCAAAAATAAAACAAAAGGAATAATAAAATAGAATATAGGGCCCTAATTCAAAGGATAAATAAGTTAAACTGTAAGAGTGTTGAAAAAGCATATGTAACAAACAAAGAATTCCCAAGCTACAAATAATTTTCAACTGGATAAATTTATACCTAAACAAAGCAAGTAAAAATAACACAGAACTACTTAACAGAAGAGGGAGAATTTCTAACTCCAAGTGACAGACCACACCTATTGGAGCCTAGAGGACAGTCCAAATTCCAGAGGTGAAAAATCCTACCTTTTGCCTATTTGCCAGATTACCTGAGGGTCAGATTCCCCTTCTCACTTATCCCAGTGCAAACACACAAGTAGGGACACTAAAATTCAGTGCTAGAAGTTTCTCTGGATCCACATGACTGGTAAACGGCAGATCTATTACTTCACCTCTGTTCTTTTGGATCCAAGAACAAAATTTCTATAATTTCTTTGAATGTGCGTCTCTAACAAAACAGTTGAAAATGCAATTTATTTTCTCAGCTTTGTAATCTCAGAAGTTTTGTATCTTGTTGGAAAAAAAAAGAATGAAACAAGACAGATACAAACCCTTCTTCTGGAAGTGAAGGGAATAGAACTGGATGGTCATCCTCATGGGAAGGGCCTGCAATCTATTTGGGGTATGAATCCTCTGGGTGTTGGCATGGGGACAAGCACATGCCAGTGAAGATTCAGAACAATGAGGTTACCTTACTTTGCAAATCACAAGCTGAGCTGATGGTCTAGTCTCTTTTTTGGTGGTGGGAGGAAAGAGTAAGAGCTTAATTTGTCCTTTACTTAATAAAGTAGTGACAAAAGCAGATGATCTCTAAAAATCTCTTCTGTGAGAATGGTAAGATTTGACAACCTTAAATTAGTCAGTTGATTATTGTTGTTATTTCCAGTGAAAACCTCTCAGCTTAAAAAACGAGAAAGTCAAAAGAGTCTGAAGTTGTGATAAAAATAAAGCAAATCCTAGTGACAGAGTGTTGGTCCCCCTGTGTGTGTTTATTCACTTGTGTGTGTATGTGTGTGTGTGTTGTGTATGCATGTTTATGTGTATGTAAAATTGTGTATGAGAGAAAAGCATAGAACTATACAAGAAAAAGAAACAAGGAGACCAGTGCAGAATATGATAGTGTTAAAGAAGCATTATAGGAATAAGGCAGGAAGTGGGGCTTGGTTGATAGAATGAAAAAGATGATATTGGAAAACATCAAGGCATGGTGTCACTTCAGTTCAGGATACATATGATATGTGCTTAGTTTATGCTGCTCTGAAAAAAAAATCAAAGCTTGGAAGGGGTATCCATGGAGATGGTTAATAATAAGAAATGTTGCAAAAAAGAAAAATAGAAATACTAAAAGGGAACAGTAGTGAAGACAGGGAAGAGGAAACCATACAGAAAGGGATCAATGTCAGTGGAGTCTTCTGGGGAACTGTGTAGCACACACATCTCATAATTTTCTGCCAATGGTTCAGAAGAAAGGATCACTCATCCACTGACTCATAGCTTCAGCTGACCCATGGATGCTTACTGTCCAAAACTTCCAGCTGCCACATCTATGGTTACCAAGAAAACTCTCTTTGGGTGTCAAGCAGAGATGTTGGAGAACTTTGGGGCACAGAGCTATTGGTTGATACTTCCGTGGTGACAGATGAGCCAGGAAGATGTGAAACAGTGCATCTGTAGTGACTGCAGTAATGGTTTTGTTGGGTATAAAGATCCAGTAGCAGATACCTAGAGAGAAAGAAGAGTTTTCAGAACAAACTTCTGCTGAATATGAGATATACTTCTCTTTCTCACAGCACTGCAGCCATGTGCAATGTATAGCTATACATGTAATCAGGAAAGCACAACAAACAAAAACAACCATAAACATAAAACAGGGAGTTTTTTTGTATTGTTCATAACACAGTTTTTGACTATGAACTTTGAAAACAATACCATGTTAAAATATCAAAAGGTTGAACACACCTGCTATAAATTCTGGCTTTATGCCAATAACAGCTTGGCTAGGTAGGCAATCTTCTAATGTATTATGAGCCTAAATGCCACTGACACTATAGATGAACTCAGGGTTTCTTACTTCTTAAGGTAACAAATGTCCTCTCACACTTGCTTAGTGGCTGCAGTGACTTGTGCAGCAAAATCACTTAATATTTTGGTCTCAAATGTTACTCCTTCAATTTGCTATGATCTAGACTGGTTCAGTACCAGCCTGGAGCAAGTCTGAAGTGCCACATTTGTCCAGCCTTATTAAAGTTTCAGAATACTTCCATATAACACTTCTCACTTAACTCTCATAATGTTAGAGGAATAGGCAGAGGTCATTTAGTGACCAAACCATAAGCCACTTGAATCTCTGGGCAGGCTCTTTCATGAAAACTTTGCTTCTTGTTACTAACAATCTAAAAATATGTCTGAGGCCAAATGACTCTCCTACAAATAAAGCTAGGTAACCCATTGTGAGCAGCTTATGCTACCAGTGGAGCACGTGATACTTGGGGAATGAAGGACTAAAGTTCCTTCTCTCTGTTGCAAGATCACATGTCAAAGATGTAAATTGTCAGAGTCAGGAAAAAAGATTTACTCCTTTAGGCTAGTAAACAAACATGGACTACCTAGGTTATCTGCAAGCCATTTAAATCAACAAAGATGTGTCTTGCTCAAGCTGCATTCCTGCCTTGGAGAAGGAGAGGACTCTGCTCTGTGGAGTCATGTGGGGCTCTAGGCTGATAAAGAAGCTGCTGTCTCAGACTTTGCTAGAGCAAAAGAAAGCTCTAGGTCTTTTCCAGCCCATTTGATTTTATGCAAGAAGTAGATGCCTTACTTTTAGCCTGACTCATTAATCATAACTGACTCATTAATCATAACTGCTCATATGGCCCTATACAACCACAATGCTGCTAGAATATAAATAAAATTAAATAGCACTAAAGACTACCATAGTCAAACCAGGCATGATGGATGACTCAAACAGGTAATCCCAGTACATGAGAGGCTGAAGCAGGAGGACTGCCAGAAGTTTGAGGCTAGCCTGAGTTACAGTGTAAAGCCCTGGCTCAATCAGAAAGGAAAGTTCTCTTAGGGTTTCACATGGGAGCACTGTGCATCACCACTTGCATTGCCAAAATAAAGCTTAAACCACCTTGTATCTCACTCAAATGAATGAATTTGAACTTATACATATTCACTGATTGATCTTGGGCCACATGAATGTACCCAAGCAGTCAAGTCTTACTGTGCATCATGTAAATCCCATGGCAGACCCACCTAATGGAAGATGGAGATTTATAACCTGAGCAGTCAAAACAGGGGAAAATGTCCACCATATGAGACATTAAGCTTACAGAAGCAGAAAAGGAAACATATAAATAGTCCTATTCCAAGTGTTTCTATGTGTTTCATGTGCAATATGGATGCCAGTAGTACATGAATATTCACACAGATCTTCATTTAAATCCATGATTATGCAGCAAAAGTATACTGAGATCTGATTTGCTTCCAAGCACTCTGAAGAACTTACCATGAGTAAGAAAGACATGACTCTTGTAATATAACAGAGAAGGTAGACATTAATAATTGCAGTGCAGTATGGCATGGAGACATTAATGGCTATGGGATGTGTTTTCAGAAAAATAGTAAGTAACTTTAATGGAAGTAGAGCACATCAGTCAAGGATGTCCATTTGAGGAAGAAGCTATAGTGTGGGTAAGATGCCTAGTAACTGCTTTAGGCAAAGCTGAGCAGTGCAGTTACATCAAGGGCAGAAAAACTGAAAGATATGAGACTGGGTCTAGAGGTGAAGGTTGGATAAGAAAGGGCTTCCTGGACAGGATAGCCATGAACTTTTCCTACAGGATTTGGAGCACTAACACTGGAAATGGATTACATGTATGTGCATGTATGTCCAGAGACCAATGGAAGATGTCATTCTCAATCACTCTCCATTGAAGTTTTTCTTTTGAGACAGAGTAGCTCATTGATTCAGCTAGCCTGGCTAGCTAGCAAGGCACAGTTCTGCTTCCCAATACTGGAGTTATAGGTGCAGCCTCTCATGCCTGGCTTTTAAAAAATATATATATTTATTTTTATTTTATGTGAATCGGTGTTTTGCTTGCATGTGTAATTATGTAAGGGTGCCAAATCTTGGAATTACAGACAGTTGTTAGCTGCCATGTAGATGCTGGGAATCTAACTCAGGTCCTCCAGAAGAACAGTCAATGCTCTTAACCACTGAGCCATCTCTCCAGCCCATGCCTGGCTGTTTAATGAATGCTAGGGATCTAAACTCAGTTTTCATATTTGTGCAAGAAGAAAGTTACCCACTGAGCAATCTCTTCAGCCCTGGTGGGAATTCTCCCAGATGAGAAGAAACATGAAGAAGCACAAGCAGGGTATCATATCCCTCCAAGATTTCTAAAGGACAACCCCATAGGAGGAACTGAGAACTCAAGATGGTTGCTGTTCAGGGCTACTGAGACACAGAAATAATCACTCTAGCTAGACCAAGGGTTACATACATTAGATTCAGGGAGGGAGCCTAGGCCTTAGGGAGTGGGGTGGGGTGGAGTTAGAGCAGTAAAATACTCGTAGCTGGAGGCCTGTCTTCTTCCTTTCGTTTAATTCTGGAGATTGAATGTATACCAGACAAACATTGTATCACAAACTACCCCCCCCCCGAGCCCAATATTTATGTCTTAAAGAACTAGGTACAGCAGAATTTATAAAACAAAAGTGAAATATCTGATGATCTTGGTTAGGTCTTGGAAAAAAAGAACAAAGGCATTTGACATGTAGCAAGTATGAAGCAGAGTAACTGGTTCATAGGGTGGGGCTTGAGCTGACTTTGTACACACCCAGCAGAAGATTAGCTGAGTTTTCAATCACAGCTGCTGCAAGAATATTGCTTCTTAAATACAGTGTTGGGGGATTCTGCAAGCAGATAAAAGATTAGGAATCCATATACAAGGAGTCAGGCATTACTTAATTACAAGCCATTGACATGGAAGGATTCAGAAAACACAGACTCTTGCTACAAATATTCATGCATTATGAATCTGCAAAGTAAATAATTTCCCTCCCATCTTTTAGTCTTAAAAGTTTACTGCAAAGAATTAAGTATACAGTCCTTAGCAAAACACATCTATTAACTGTTCTTTCACTACTAATATCTAAGCCACTCTTCTGCCTCATATCTGGTTGGTTCTCTTATGATGCCACACACCTGGCCTTTTTCACTTATATGCCTTTAAGAAGTGCATGGCCTTTATCTAGAATTTGAATTGTCCATAAGGCTAGACAAGTGGTTCAATGGGTAAAGTGCTTGTTTCATAAGAAGACTGGAATTAATATCCCCAGCACCCATTTAAAAAGCAAGACATGGGATCTTTGAACCTGTAATTCCAGTATACAATTACAGACAGGAAGATCACTAGGGCTTGCTGGGTCCCCAGTCTCTGAATTAGCTAGCTCCAGGTTCAATAAGTTAGCCTATCTCAATGAAAATAAGGTGGGAGTGCTTGAGGAAGACTTTGGACATTGACCTTTGGCCTCTACATTTGCACAGGTGTTACCAGCAAGCCGACACAGACTCACAGACACAGAGAGAGGAGAGAGAGAGACAGAGAGAGAGAGAATGAGAATGAGAATTAGGATTATCATGTTTAACTAACAAAAATACAAGATTTCCAATTATATTTTAATTTTAGGTAAATAAAACGTAAATTGGTCTATGTAAGTGTTTCATATAATACCTGGGGTATGTTTACACAAATATTTTCACTGTTTGCATGAAATTCAAGCTTGTCCATGCCATGTTTAGTACACAACCCCTTGATGTAGTTTGCATGTATCCTGTTCCTGACCACATGAGATAGTTTGCATGTGTTCACCAAATATCACATATCACAAACATGATCTCCAAATTTATCTTTTGATTGCAAATGTGGCCTTTGAGAGATGATAAGGCCTTTGAGAGGTGATAATTCCTATAAAGGGACTGGTGGCTTTATAAGAACAAGAAGGAATCCAATATAACATGTTTGCTCTGTCTTATCATTTGATACCCTGATCATGTTAGAATGTAGCAATAAGGCCCTCACATTGGACCTATCCTCTGTAGCCAGCTGGATCCAGACTGAGTCAAATGCCTCTCTTTTCTTTTTAATTCTATAAACGATCTGGTCCTGGATATTTTGTATAGCAAAATAAAACAGCCCAAGACAGTCTCTTTAGTAGAGTGCTTCATTTTCCAGAAAGCCTCCTAGGAAACCCTACTTTGGCCTGGATATCCTTTTCTTAATACACTTTTCCTCATGTATAATATGTTCCTGTGAAGTTATCTTTGGAAGCATTATGGATTACCATTAACCTGCAAGGTTTTTTTACAGCCTGATGAACACATCCTTTGTATTTCCAGCACAAAGGCTGGCGGTTCAGTAGATATGGACATATCTAAATTAATGTCTATATGAGCATACAGTCAGCCCAATCTTTGCCTATACCTAAGTTACATATCTGTAGATACAAACCTCTGTGAAATAAAAATACTTGAGAAAACAATATATCTGAATCTAGTAATACAGACTTTTATTGTCAGTATTCCTCAAATAATGGCAATATTATAATCATGTTCATAGTGTTTGTCTTGCAGTAGGTAAAGTATACTTTGAGCTGTATCTTAGTAAGCTATTTTGTATAGACACTTGAGGAAGGGAATTTTGATGTCCAAAGGGATCCTTAAAGTAATTTACCATGAACACTTAAGGGCAACTATATATGTAGTCAAATAAGTGCTTTAACTACTGGCTTCAAAGAACAAATTCGTCAGTCCTCTTTCCTTTTTTCTCAGGTGATAAAAGAAAAGATGTTCTAAGAGCTGAGTCTGCATGATATGCTGGCACTGTGTTATATACAGGGCTGTTGTAAACAGCCTTAAGAAATCATATTGCCCTCTTAACAAAGCACCAAAGTTCAAATGGAGAAGTTTGACCTTTGAGTGTAAAGATAGGCTTGTTATGTGACTTTAGGAGAAAAATACATTACACATTGCTCAATCCTGTACTGCTGTTGCAACAATGACAAAATCTGAAATATTCAGTGCTTTAGAGAAAAACCACTATTTCTAGTCATTGAACATTGTAGCAAGGACTGAACCCACTTTCTTGGCTTTCATCTTAGTGAACAAGTAGTTAGCCAAAAATCAAGAATATCTTTTATTTGTTCAAAGCTGCTACTTAACAAGGAAAGTCATACACACAGAACTTGAATTTCTCAAAGTTATTGAACTGATGAGTATCCAAGGACTAAATGTCTCTTGCTCCTCAGCCCAGAGCCCTTGCAGTTATTTTCAAAAAGCTCTCAGGAAAGACACCAGAGTCGTTGGATAAATCTATTCAAGTGATTATCAAAGAATTCTTATCTAAAATAAGAATCCTCCTTTCTTTCATCTTAACTAAGGTTCTTGGGAAGCCCACAGACTAAGAGACAAATCCTGCAGTGAACCAAGGAAGCAATGGGCAGGTGCCAGTGCAAGAATACATATAACAACATGGCACCACCAGAAGAATCTGGTGGTTCTGCAACTAAGGTTCTCATTCTGTTAAAGTGTTCCTCCAATGGAAAGAATAAAAATAACCTTCACACTCAGCAACCTTCACTGTATGTAAAGAATGTTACTAAATTGGAGCCTGGATCTTCTCATTTGAAGATGAAAACTAAAATAAACAATTTCATGCAATTTATTCTCCTGGATAAGTATAAGCACATATTTTAAATTATATCTCCCCAAATAATTAAATAAGCAAACAATTCATTTAGTTTTTAGTTACTCTGTTAGGGAAATAAGAATAAATATGACATCTTGATAAGGATCTGTACAGTTTGGGAATAAAGGAAAGTCTACTTTACCTGTTCATTTTTATATATCTCTATAAGCTTTATGACTACGTGTCTTTAAAATGAAATTAAGGTGTAACCAGATTTTGATTACCTAGTCATGACCATGTAATTCACCTCAAATTATGGAAGCTTTATTATTGACAATAGGCATAGTTCAATGAGATCTCAAGATCTTTGTCTTGCAACCATGCATTGGTGTTTCTTGAGCTCTACCCTTCAAAGGACCTCCTTCCCAATAAGTTGGATTTAAATCCATTCTCTATGTAGTCTTTTCTGGTTGTACATTTTTAAGATATCAAAACCCACAAGCATTCAGGGTATAACTCTTATCCAGGTTAAAGTAAGTATCATATATCAAGGGTTTTAGGTCTAGAGTTCTTTCTTGGCAAATCTCACTTGGTTTCCAATATCCATTTTACTTAATCTCCTTCTTAGCTATTTAGCATGTGTTATCATTATTTATAATCTACAAACTCTTTGATTAACGTATAATAACACAGGCTTATAATCTTTCTTAATAAATTTACTTCACAATTTTAAAGGTACACAATGCCTTCTTTGTTTTATTTGTTTAAGACAAAGTCTCAGTCTGCAATTTGGGTTGGCCTGGAATTCACTATGTAGACCAGGCTGAACTTGAATTCAGAGATTTATTTTAATGACTATATTTTAATTTTAAAATGGAAGGCAAAAGTATGATATTATTTATAGTTCAAAAAATTGTCAACTAATATTAAAATTTTGATTATAATCTAGTGTGAACATTTTCTAAAGAGCAAAGTGTAATATATATGCATGAAAATAATATTTAAACATATTGTATATGCTAATTAATATTTTCATTAAAAATTTATCTAAATTTCAGACCATAATAAGAAAGAGCAAAGATCATTTTTGATTGATTTAACAATTTTCTCCACAAAGATATCATGAAAAGTTTTGTGAAACATCTTGCTCATGAGTCACTTGCTATATCACGAAAGAAAACAAAGCTTGCCTTGTTTCTCAGTGAACTCATTCTGTCTCTCAGTGGCTATGATATCTTTAGCCATATCTCAGACAATGCCTGTTTTATCTACATTAGAGTTTTGTTGAGCATGTCCATCAAGTACTTTCTTTTCTGGTTTTCAGAAATAATCTTTCTTCCATTTTAGAAAGTGAGAACATTTCTCCAAATCCAAACTAGGTTCATTCAGTTTTATATTTTTTTCATGGACTATTTCATAGAAATTTCTTGATCAAATGACTTTTGTAGTTTTCTTAATTTGATGTGAAAGGTTTCCAGTGTCTTTGGACTTGATTGGAACATATCCAGATCCTGAGTGTTCAAATGATCCATTTGCCTAATAATTTAATAACATGTATTGCATGCCAATGAATGTGTTAAGTCTTTTACAAGCATCATTTCCTTTAAGTTGTATAAGATTACATTGAGTTGCTTAATGTTCTTATCTCATTTACCCCTGGATAAATAGGGATGTAGAATTACATGCACTTTATGTTCCGTGGTGCCTAAAATAAACAGGAAGAATAACTGCAGAAAGGAAGTAGGACAATTATAGAATTAGAAGCTAGAAACAATTGGGAGTCATAGAAGCTTTACTGGATTTTTAGTTCCTATCTTAAGTCCTTTCTGTACACTGATTTTTTTGTTTTGTTTTGTTTTTTGTTTTAAAGATAGATAATGTTTTTATTAATTCTTTGAGACTCCCATAATATACAAAATATATTTTGATTATATTTGAACCTCTTCTTCCCCTACTTCTTCCAGATCTACCCTCTATCAAAAACACAGGTGATAGCCTATGATGGCGATGATGCGGAGCAAGGGGAACACTCCTCCATTGTTGGCAGGAGTGTAAGCTTGTTCAGCCACTTTGGAATGCAGTATGGCAGTTTCTCAGAAAACTGAGAATCACTCTCCCCAAGGATCTGGCAATACCACTATTGGGCATATACCCTAAAGATGCACATTTGCACTTCAAAAGCATTAGCTCAGCTATGCTCATAGCAGCATTATTCCTAATATAGCAAGAACCTGGAAACAGCCTAAATGCTCCTCACCTGAAGAATGGATAAACAAACTGTGGTACATCTACACAATGGAGTACTACTCAGCTGTAAGAAAAAAATGATATCCTAAAATTTGCAGGCAAATGGATGGATTTGGAGAATATCCTCCTGAGTGAGGTATCTCAATCCCAGAAGAAAAAGCAGGGAATGTCCTCACTCATTAGTAGACTTTAAACAAAAAAGCAAAAACAAAGCATGTCCAAGCTGCAAACCACAACCACGGAACAGCTTGGGATTTGAAAAACCTTGGACTGGCACCTTGGATGTCATTCCCTCTAGAGGAACACCTGACTCAGTCTTGATGTTGGGTTGAGGAATGAGGATCTGCCAGGAGTGGATGCTAAACGAAGCTGTATTGGGACCTTGGGACCTCCTGCCCTTGCTGGGGAGGAGATAGGGAGATGTGGAGAAGAGAGAGTGCCTGGAGGGCATGGAAGGGGTAATGGACTTTGAACAAGGATATACACAGATAGAAAATGTGACTTTACTCATAATAAAAAGAAAATACACTACATTGAAGAGTTAAATAAAAAAGAAGTCTCCATTATCTATCCTATCTTAGTGAATCCAAACTTTTATACCTAATTTACTTTCTGTCAAAATTAATAAAAACTATGATTACAACTAGCTTGTTTTCAACTCCCTTAAAGATCCAAAAGAATATATTACCTAGCAAACAGTAAATGAATTGCAAGCATCATCAAAGACTCCAGAATTGACAGAGACATCTAACTCCCTAGACAGTCACCTGAAGTTCCCCTGCAATGTTGGAGCATTGATCTTCAGTCTACAGGCCCAGAATTTCTGGCAGACTTTCAAGTGAAGCAGGAAATGTATGCTTGTTTTAGTATAGCTCATCAGTTGCTTTCCATAACCCACCAAATGATCAAATACCATTCACTCCACCTCTTGGGAATGTGGCCATCATGTTCCTAAAATTACTTCTGGCTCTCTGGGGGTGATAATATCTTTAAGGAACCATGAGAAAATTGACCAAGAGTTCAGTAAGAACCAACTCTGTTGACACATTGATCTTTGACTCCTAACCTAAAGAATTGTGGAAAAATAATTTTCTATTGTTTAAGCCATCAACTTTGAGGTATTTTGTTATGGCAGCTCTGCTCTGGCAAACTAATTGCAAGATATTTAATTTAGCTTTGTATGAAACTGGCCACTTATCTGCACTAATTCTTATTCTTAATTAAAATGGTCTTGCCCCACTTGTGTTCTTCTCTTGTGAATGTTATTATTCTAGTAGTAGTAGTAGTAACAGTAGTAGTAAAATAATTGGAGGAAAGAAAGAAGCTGAAAAGATGGGTCAAGAAAAAAATAATACCTTCCAAGGAGAGGAAGCATAATGGAACATTATCATTAGTGAAACTGAAATTTTTCTTGGTCTTACAGAAGCTTTCCTTTGCTGAGGAAGACTTCAATGCTGGACTACATTTTTGTCCCATGTTTAAGCATTCCTACCACCCCATCTTTATAACCTCTAACTGAATTATGTCATAATTGTGCACTTTATGCTGACTTTGCAAATGGAAGGGAAAGGCTATTACAATTCACTAAACATGTATTTGTCAAAAATTCAAATCAAATTTTGTACATAATAAATCTCATCAACTACAATATGAAAATATGTTTTTTCTTTAATCTGAATTTATATGTCACATCTAAAACCAAAATGTGTCACTTTTGTACACTCAGCTTCATTCCACCATAGTAAAAGTGGACCACCATCTGACAGATCCATTTCACTTACCTGAAGAATACTCATGTCTCAGAATCAAGTCAAGATGTGTCAATTTTTTCAGATATTTGTGCCTGTTTTAACATATTGCTTGCTTTATTATTTACATTTTTCCATAAAAACAATGATGAAAAAAAGAAAGACTATGTACTCAACTAGTTACTTGTTTGGGACATAAACATAATTTACAATTGGATGTTATTTTTTATTGTCTGAGAATTTTCTACATGTATACATGTATAACAAAATCTGCCTTTACACATTCCCTATAACTCTTCCCTCCCCCATTTTTCATTCCCAATTTTATGTAATCTTTTTAAAATCCACTGAATCAATTTATGCTGCCAGAATGTACTTGGATGTAGAACTGTCTACTAGGGGACACCGGCAATCTATCAGGGGCTACTGTTTCCATAAAATAAATGTACTTTCTGCCATCAGCCATTAACTACCAGTATGTCCTCAATTATGTGTGGATTTTGTGGGGCCCCTTTCACATTCATGCTGGAAATGTGTCTGTCTTTTTTGTTCAGGTCTTATGCATTCAGTTATAGCCTTTGTGAGTTCTTAGGTGCAATGAAAAACATGTTTGGAAAACCTATCTTCATCACATTCTTCCCAGACTTCAGACTATGACAATCTCCGCACTCCCTCTTTCATGATAGTCCTTAAGCCTTGTAGGAAATGGTGTAATATAGATGTACCATTTAGGACTGAGTACTTAACCATCTCCTACTCTCTGCACTCAGCACTAGAATATTCTTTTTTAAAAATAAAGTATCTTCATGCAAACATACTGAGTCTCTGAAAAAGAGACAATCTATAAATATTCATTCCTATTTACCAGTATTCTGGACAGGAATATTAGGGACCTGCAGGAGAAAGGTGAATTTATATGACAGTGTGGATAATTATATTTTTTAAGGATTTAAATTAGAATTCACAATTCATTGTCAAATCATTTCTTCCTAACTTGGGTGTAATGTATTGCTCCTGATAATTCTTCAAGGACTTATTATATAATTATGAAGTTTCTTTTCTCCAGATAGGAAAAAATCTTCTGGAATTTATTTTATATTATATTTCTGGCTTTTTCTTGGAGACCATTTAAATTAAAATCTCAGCTGAAAAAACAGTATATGAAATATTGTCTTGTGATTTCAAATACCCTGAGTTCATTAGAACAGCAAAACCCTGGCTGATAGTTTATCAGAAATTGAACAAGGTTGTACCTACTAGATGAATAAAAGCAATTTAATCTTCAGTTTAATTAAAGAGCAAAAGGTTGTGATGATCATATGAATTATATATTTCCATGGAAAAAGAGACCATGGAAATCTAGGGCTTACTATTTTTACAATTTTAACTTTTGGAATTCTTATGAAACAGTAAGGAGCTATCACTTTTATGAGGCCTGAATGCCAGAAAATTCTGTGCTCCATATAGCATCCTATGAAAATGCTTTAGTTTCTTCACGCACTAGAAGTCATCACAAATCTTTGTTTCCTCACATAAATCTTAATAGATTTTGGTTTAGCAAGTGAATTTACCAACAACAAAATTTAGTTATTTGGGGCTTTCTTATTGACACACTGAAGATTGAACTGAGGGCCTCATCCATGCCAGATGTCCTACCACACATCTGGGGCCTAGCTCTCTGATTAGAGGTACATTTAAAAACAGACACAATGATTGAAAAAATAAGCAGTGGTGTGCAAACCTAATGAAGTGATATTATCTCCACAGCTCCATTCTATTCTCTTGAATTTAGGGGCCTAGAATTAAGAGGCTGAAAAAATGTTCCTTTTCTTAGACCAAAAATTCTATTTTTTTCAAACACAATAATGCATTATTACTTAGGAGTTAAGTTTTTTAAAATCTATGTTTTTGTCACATACTTAAAAGCCCATCAGATGTTCTAAGGATCTGCAACCCAGCATATGGCTATCATCGTAATGACATAGGTCACATCCCCAGTACTGCAAAATAAATATCTTTATATAATTATGGGCTGAGGGCATTCTGATGAAAGATAGACAATTTAATGACACTTTCAATATTCCTTGTTATCAAGAAAAGTAGAGTTTGTTTATTTTAATAGAAGTTTTATCAAGATTTAATATCCAAGGATCTCTATTTGTAAATTCTCTGCTATCTCTCATGGATATACCATCCAGTTATTTAATGTGGCCACAATCTCCTCTAAAGAAGAAGATAGGAGTAGATTGATAGATGTTGACAAGTTGATAGCTGTAGAGCTGTGTATATGACTCATGACAAATTGCTTTGTTCATTTCATAAATGTGTGCAGCAATATATGAAAATAAATCAATTCATTCTGACAAAGTGTTGTCAAAGGCTCAAGATAAAAATATTGTGCTTGTTATTTTGAAATCTTCATCCGACTTCTAGAACTCCATGTAGCTTCTTTCTTCTGTGTGATTGACTCATAGTTTTTTAAAAAGCCTTTGTAAGACTGCACCAATTAATTTTTGCTGTGTAACAAATGACTCCAAAATTAAGTTGGTACAAACAACTGTGTGTTAGATTATGATTTTGTGGCTTGGGTATTTGGGGTGAAATCAGCTAAAGATTCGCTTAAGTAATATGAAGTTTCTGGTCTGGTCTTTCCAGCCTAGCCCTGAGGTTTGGACCTGCTCACAGCTCTGCTGCCACTTAGGCCCAAATAACCACACAAAGGCTTCTATTAATTTTATTCTGATAGGCATATGGCTCAGGTATATAACTTGCTAACTTCTAACTTTTACACTAACCCATGATTTGCCAAGTGGCTTAGTACTTTTTCTCAGAGCATCATTCTGGTCTTCTTTCCTCTGCATCTGCTGGTCTCACTGACTCTTCCTCTTCCCAGAGTTTTCTTAATCTGGTAGCCCCACCCATACTTCCTGTCTGTCTTCTAGGCAATCCACATGTTATTATACCAGTAGGAAGGACAAATATTTACAATATACCAGAACATATTATATCCACACACTCTTCTGCTAGTCTTGGGTAGAATTGCTCATGCATCTAACTAAGGCAAGGATCAGAAAAACTTACTCTGTTGTGGGCCAGCTAAGGAATAGCTTAGAACTTGTGAGCTATATAATCTTTGTCACATCTACTCAGCATTGCCTAACAGTTATAGATGGTACTAAACAAATGGCCTTATCTATCTTTTTTCTTTTTTTTATTATGAATAAAGTCTCAATTTTTTATCCATGTATCCCCTTGTTCAAACTTTCTTCCCCTTCCCCCCTCTCAGTTACTCTCTCTTCTTTCCATCTCCTTATCTACTCCCCTGCAAGCACAGGAGGTCCCAAAGTCCCAAGGTGGCTTAGTTTACCATCCACTATAGGCAAATATTCTGGTTTCTCTTCAGACCATATAAATCTTTTGCCTTTTACTTTATCTATCTCTTAATAAAATTTTATTTACAAAAATAGGCAGCTGTCCAGAGAGCTACATCAACATCTGGGTTATGGTCCAAAACAAACTTTCCTACACACACACACACACACACACACACACACACACACACGAACACACACACACACACACACACCATGAAGATTTTAGATATTTACATCATTTAATTTAACTTATTATAGTTCTAGTGATTGACTTAAGCCCATAAACATAGCATACTTTCCCACTGTACTATACCCACGACCCTTTGATATTTAACTTTTATAGTCATTTATTCTGCCACACAGTTGAAATGTATATTTCACAAGGTATCATTATCAAAATGATAATTGAAATTTGATCATTGACATATTTTCTTTCATTTCTGAAAAATCATAAATTTTAAAACATTTTGAGTTTATTACCAATAAATCCCAGTGAGTCATGAATCAGAAGAAACATGTTGATTAAAGAGTGCTGTTGAGATAATTGATGAAATTAGATTGCTTTGAGCATGAAGTATGCAATTTTTGCTTGATTATATAAGAGTAGGAACTCATCTGAATTAATAGACATTATAATACCATCTACTTTCAAGTGGTTCAAAAATGAATATATGTCTACTTATTTATATCAAGACAAAGTCAATGGAGCAAAAATTAAAAAGTAGGCACTTTATATGAGCAGCATTTGGACATTCTTTGTACTTTTCTTGAAATTCTTTTGTACTCTGAAATTATTTAAAAATTTCAGCTGTAAAAATATGGTTGAAATTTCATTGAAATGTCATTTTAACAATCTATATCTCTTTATCTCCAATTCTGTCTCTCAAATGATCTTTCTAGACATTTGTCCTCTGCTAAAACAAAATTTAAGAAATGGTACCATGACTCTTGACTCTTTCTTTTTTAAGAACTTGGCTGGATGTGATTCCCATTCCCAAGTCGTTGCCTTGTAACCAGGAAGCTATACATACACACAAGTATATACCACCATAAACACCACACATCTGTTCTAAATATGACATCTGGGTGAGGAACCCTTGCTAGAAGCCACATACACAGAGCTATCCATAGAAATGGACTTGTTTCTTTCCTGCAAAAAAAAAAAATCCAATTGTTACACATCCTGTCACTCATGGTACTGACAGAAAAGGTGGGTAGTAAAACTTTTTTTACTGCCCATTGTCTCTTCTGTCAAAATTATGTGACTGATGGAGCATCAGGATGTCACATTACAGAAAAAAGAAGAAATAAGACTGAAAATTCTGGTGCAGAAAGGCCTCTATAATGTGATGTTTTCTTCCCTGGCCCCCCTTTCAGAGCCAGATCAAAAATATAAGTAAATAAAAATAAAATAAAGTAAAGAATGAATGAATGATGTTCTACTTCATTAGTTCTTTCTTAACTGGGTGAATAAGGTTTTCCCGCACACAACTGTCTCACATGGTGAATAGTTCCATCATTCAATCTGACATTGGACATTATAAGCCAGGATTCCCACCTGATCCAGACACAATGTGTTCTCTGGGCCTGGCACAAAGGGTTGAAAGATAGATAGCTTCTTAAGGTCTAATCTACCTCCTCAATTCTAAGCACCAGGTACTCTCAAACTCTGCATTAGAATAGACTATCACACTATCTAAAGACAGCATACCAAATGACTTGTAAGCATGCATGCTGCTTAAAATATTCTTTGCTCTGATTATAGAATTCTTTGGAGGAATAGCATTTTGAAAACTATTCCTTACCTGAAATGCAGCAAGAGGCTATCATGCCATGCTCAGTGTTTGTGATGATTCTACTCCTAGAAGTGAATGTTACCTGTAAAGCTTTCCTGTAGTGCTTGTCCCTTTAAAGAGGTCAAACAATGGGCTTTGTATATCAAAAGCTGTGCTGGCCTGATTTCTTGTGCAGGTGCCCTATTAATTTTCAGCTTTGGAAATTCACTCTGCCAGTGGGTCTAGTTAAAAATTGACTAATAATAATGGAACGGGCACCCAAAAGCCATCACCCCAGGCCTGCGAGATTCAGGCTCTGGTTTGACCTGCTTTTCTGTGTGCTAGGTTTGTGACCTGAATCTCTCAGAGTTTCTCTTCTGGAGTGTATTTCCTGGAGTATAATGTCACTTATGAGAATGTCACTATGGCCTCTTCCTGTTCTGACATCAGGGTGGTCTGGGAAGGTGATAGAGAAAACCAACATCTTACCACTATTTTATGGCATTGTAGAGAATGGCATAAAATATTCCAACCCAGTCTCTGAAATTCCTAAGCCTGGCCAAGTTTCATTCAAATCCTTTGGAGTCAAAGCCAAGGAAACTTTGGCTTAAATTTTCCCTGGGAAACTTACAGGGATCCCAGTGGTTCTCTATGGTCCCTGACATTCCTGGAATTTGGAATGCTCTCAAGGAACATTTAAAAGTAAATCTCATCTTATGAAAGACCTCAATTGTAGGAGATTTTAGAACAAATTGATCCTGAACTAACCCCTTCTCCAAATGTAGACATCTGTTGGAATGTACTCTGGGAGTCAAATCGGGGGACTCACAGAAATGGAAGGTGGATGGA
Organism: Sigmodon hispidus; assembly: GCA_004025045.1. Taxonomy (NCBI): domain Eukaryota; kingdom Metazoa; phylum Chordata; class Mammalia; order Rodentia; family Cricetidae; genus Sigmodon; species Sigmodon hispidus. The sequence goes on along the minus strand of PVIH01006242.1, from coordinate 13,810 downwards.
GCTGAAAAGAAAAATGAAAACAGAGACAGAGATCTGGGCTCAAAACTGCCTTAGCCCCTGGACAAATAATGCCATTTCTCTAAAGTCCTGTATTCCATGTCTGTATATGTGGATAGCAGCAGAGTTATTGAGAGAATTAAGTCAATACCATGTCTACTGCATGTAGTACTATACTTTATGCAGAGTGATAATGCTGTGTGTGAGGTCATAGGCTTCTTATCTTAAAATCAGAGTCTCCTGCTTGAGTCTAATGGATTAGTTATGATCACAGGCTAACCAAACTTATTCCAAGTCTCAAGCATAGACAACAGGATGGCCAGTTTCCTCCGACATTTGTCTTTCTAAATGTCCTTCCTACTCACTGCTCCCTGTCATGGGCCCTGCAGGATCCTGACTTCATTTTCAACACTTGGGGGCTTTTTTTTTTTAAACAATCAGGGTTGTAGTTTTTCTTTAATCTTCTACTACATAAGCAACTCAATTATAGATGAGCACTCAACCTAAAAGCCTGTATCTCTTTTTTTCCACTCAAACACCTTGTCATGCTTCCAGGCCTTCAGTAGACAAAAACAAAGGGATGACTGACCCTACTACTGCTGAGCTACCCCTAGTACACACTCTCCCTTCCTTCATCTGAGCCCTTTTAAAGGGAAAAGCGGAGGGAGACTAATGTGGGAGGAACAAAAAGAGAAATGCAACACTTTTTCCCTTAAAAAATATTCAGTGGGCTGAGGATGAACAATACCCTAGTTCCCATCCTCAGCATAAAAAAAATTTGTATTTTCTCAGAATTAATTATATTCTGCCAAGAATACTATACTTTGTAATATAATAAAACAAACTATGGTTTGATACTGATTTAAACCAACACAGATACATATATGCACACTTTTGTAGTTTTGGTGGTTGAACCTAAGGCCTCATTGCATAGTAGGCAAGTAATTCACCACTAAGTTACATCCCAGGCCACGTTTTACTTCTTAGTTTCAGACACGGTGGTACTAAGTTGTCCAGGCAGTTCTTGTGTTTGATTGTCCTGTCTCAGTCTCTCAAACAGGATTTCAGGTCTGTGCCACTGGGCCCTGCTTCAGTGAATTATTCTAATTAGATTACTAGACTATAACCATCTTTAAACATCTTTTTTGGGAGGTATAAGTTAATTAAGACAGTGCTCAATTATTATACTGAAGATGCAAGCAATGTTCATAGAGATGGTGAAAAGCTGAAGAGCAGTTGTGGTTGCCTAGCAACTGCCACTTGCAGTTACCCTACCTCAGGAAGAAGGAATAACAGGCAGTCATAATAATGTTTCAGGATAGAAATTTGATTATTCCCATTTTTTTTCTTGATTTATTTTTCATTTATCAAGAAAAACAGTAAAATGAATTTAAAATGCTGAAAAGTTAACAATAACTATAAAGAAGATAAAAATCATAAGCATGACTTATAAAGGGTGATAATGTGAATAAGATTGCTACACATATATTTACTTTGTGTTCAGCTTTCCCTCTGAATTTGTTTTTCCATCCCTGTATATCCTTATTCAAGGTCCCTTCCCCTCCCGCCACATCAGGTCATTTTTTCTTCTCCACAACTCCCCATCCCCTCCCTGGGCAGGCAGCAGACAGTCCTATGGTCCCACTGACCCAATAATGCTTAGTTCAGTCTCCATTTCTGGCAAATCCAATTTTGTCCCCCCTCCCTCAAGAGTGAGTCAGGTGTTCCTATAGTTGGAGTGGGATCCAAAGGGTCAGTCCAGTGTGTTTCTGATCCCAAGATGTTCAGTGGTTGTGGTTTGCAGCTTGGGCATGCTTGGCTTTTTTTTCTTGTTTGTTTGTTTAGAGACCACTAATGAGTGAGTACATCCCCTGCTTATCTTTCTGAGTTTGTGATACCTCGCTCAGGAAGATATTCTCCAAATCCATCCATTTGCCTGTGAATTTTAGGATATCATTTTTTCTTACTGCTGAGTAGTATTCCATTTAACCATGTATATAACACATCTTTTACGTAGCTCTTTTCCTTACTTACTTTTGTTCTTTTTTGCAATGCTGGAGGAAACCCAGACCCTCATACATGCTAACTGTGTATTTTCCCATTGAACTATAGCCACCTGGCCCATGTACTACACTTGGAATAAAAAAAAACAGCATTGGAGAAACTCAAAAGTAAATATGCAAGTTTTTTTTTGTTTTTGTTTTTTGTTTTCCTTAGTGGTGAAAATAAAATAGGAACAGTATCTCTTTTGTAAGTACTATTAACTTGAAAACAGATATTATTTGAGACATGTATGCACATGTGTGTGTGTATCTGCATGACATACAAGAGGACATCTTCTTTTTATAAGAAGAAATCTTTGAAATATGATCTAAGGTAATATTAAAGAAAGTATAAGAAAGTATAAGTGATTCACTTGGTATCACAGTTGTTTAGCAGCAGTGCCAGGTACAATAAGGTTTTGACTTGTGAAAACTTCTAGGCATTGACAATAATCTCTGAAATTCTGAGCATTTTCTTGGCAAGGACCATGGAAAATTATGGCTAATTCATAATCCAAAGAGCTAATCCAATCTTTTTACTCTTGAATTTTATCTTGCCTACCTTACCTGTCCTTTTTTCCCCAATGATTTCAGTGTCTCTACAGAATCTCACAAATGTGGCTAGTGACAGTTGCTATGCTCTGGTTGTAAAATACATATAAGACTTCAGAGAGGAGACCCATGTTTAGAGTGTTAACAGAGGTGAGCAGATTCCAGCTCCTCTCTCCAGGCTGGGGCCACAACCATGGTTCTGATCACTCACATTGGCTAGCAGACAGGCCCTAGACTAAAGCCATCCCTAGCTATCCCTAGCAGAAGGGACCTCCCATGACCAGGCCATGCCTCCAGGGCAAACTGCTTCAACATATATAATCAGACACCTTTGAAACACAGACCTATGTCTAGAGCAGAGTTAGAGATATTGTAGACCCTGTGGTCAGAGCAGACAGGAGACACACAAACTCTTTAGCCACAACTGACTAGGAGCTATCTAAGAGTGAACCTCTCAAGTAATGAGCAGGTGCCAGTGCAAGAATACATATACAATATAAAGAACAACAAGGCAACATCAGAAGAAATTGGTGGTTCTACAACACCAAGACCTGAATAGAGCAATGAAGAGGAAACAGAAGGAAACAACATGAAAAACATCTTTATGAAGATTACAGAAGCCTTAAAATAGGACATAAAAAATTCCTTAAAAGAAATAGAAAAAAAATACAAACAAAAAATGGAAGAAATGACCACATCCTTGAAAGAAAACCAAGAAAAATAACACCAACAAATGAAACAAACATTCCAGGAATTCAAAATTGAAATAGAAGCAATTAAAAAGACACAAAATGAGGTAAACGTAGAAATAGAAAATCTGAGGGAAAAAAGCTGGAAATACAGGTACAAGCATAACCAATAGAATCCAAGAAATGGAGACAGAATCTCTGGAGTGGAAGACTCAATAGCAGAAATAGATACATCAGTCAAAGAAAACACTAAAACCAAAAAAGCCATAACACAAAACATTCAAGAAATTTGGGACACCATGAAAAGACCTAACCTGAGAATAATAGGAATAGAAGAAGGAGAAGAATACCAGCTCAAAGGCACAGATAATGTATTAAATAAAATCAAAGAAGAAAACTTTTACAGCCTAAAGTAGGAAATGCAAATAAAGATACAAGAAGCCTACAGAACATCACATAGATTAGACCACCCCCAAAATCTGCTCAGCATATAATAATCAAGCTATAAAAACATACAGAAAAAAGAAAAAATTTAATAGCTGCAAAAGAAAAAGGCCAAATTACCTATAAAGGCAGACCCATCAGAATCACACCAGACTATTCAATAGAAACAATGCAAGCAAGAAGGTCCTGGTCAGAAGTTATACAGACACTAAAAGAACATGGGTGCCAACCCAGACTACTGTACCCAACAAAACTATCAATCACCATGGACGGAGCAAACAAGACATTTCTTGGCAAAATCAGATTGAAACAATACCTACTCACAAATCTGGCCCCTCAAAAAGCACTAGAGGGAATACTCCAACCAAATGATCCCAAATACACCCATGAAACCATAAACAATCAATAATCCCACAGAAGAAAAACCCAAAAAAAGGAAATACACACAAGTTACCACCAATAACAGGGAATAACAATCAATGGTCATTAATATCCCTTAATATCAATGGACTAAATTCACCTATAAAAAGGCACACCCTAACATGATGGATACAAAAACAGAATCTATCTTTCTGCTGCATACAGGAAACACACTTAAACTTCAAAGACACTGACAGGCTCAGAGTAAAGGGTTGGGAAAATATTTTCCAATCAAATGGCCCAAAGAAACAAGCTGGTGTAGCCATCTGATTATCTAACAAAGTAGACTTCAAACTAAAATCAACTAAAATCCAGAGAAATTGATCAAGATGAGATTTAAATCCTGAATATTTATATGCCTAATATAAGGGAACCTACATATGTAAAAGAAACACTACTAAAACTCAAACTCCACATCAAATGTCACACTCTAATAGTGGGAGACTTCAATACTCCACGTTCATCCCTGGATAGGTCAACCAGACAGAGGCTCAACAGAGAAACACTGGGTCTAACAGAGGTTATGATGCATATGGACTTAATAGATATTTACTGAAGCCTCCACCCAAACACAAAGGAATATACATATTTCTCAGCACCCCATGGAATGTTCTCTAAAATTGACCATATAATTGGTCATAAAGCAAATATCAATAGATAGAAAAAATGGAAATAATCCCTTGTATCATATCAGACCACCAAGATCTAGAGTTCAACAACATCAAAAATCACCAAAAGCCTATCAACTCATGGAAACTAAACTTCACTCAACTGAACCAACTCTGGGTCAAGAAAGAAATTAAGAAACAAATCAAAGACTTCCTGGAATTTAACAAAAATGAATCCACAACAAAACCAAACTTATAGGACACAATGAAAGCAGACTTAAGGGGAAAATTCATAGCACTAAATGCCTATATGAAAAACCTAGAGAAATCCCAAACTAGAGAACTAACAGCACAGCTGAAAGCCTTAGAACAATTAGAATCAAACTCACCTAGATGGAGTAGATAGCAGGAAATAATCAAATTTAGAGCTGAAATCAATATAATTGAAACAAAAAGAAGAATACAAAGAATCAATGAATCAAAGACTTGATTCTTTGAGAAAGTCAGCAAGATAGATAAACCTTCATCCAAACTAACCAAAAAGCAGACAGAGAGTATCCAAATCAACAAAATCAGAAGTGAATCAACAAAATCAGAAATGAAAAGGGGGACATAACCACAGACCCCCAGGAAATCCAAAGAATTATCAGGTCATTCTTTGAAAATCTATACTCCACAAAAATGGAAAATGTAGGAGAAATGGACAGCTTTCTAAACAGGTACCACTTACCAAAATTAAATGAAGATCAGATTAAAGAACTAAACAGACCTATAACACCAAAGAAAATTGAGGCTTTCATTAAAAGCCTCCCAAGAAAATAAAGCCCAGTTCCAGATGCTTTCAGTGCAGAATTCTACCAGTCATTCAAAGAAGAACTAATACCAATACTCCTCAAATTGTTCCATAGAATAGAAACAGAAGGAATATTGCCAAACACTTTTTATGAGGCCACATTTACCCTAATACCCAAACCACTCAAAGACACAACAAAGAAAGAGAATTACAGACCAATTTCCCTCATGAATGACAAGGATGGTTCAACATACAAAAAACTGTAAATGTCATCCATCATATAAACAAAGTGAAGGAAAAAGCTACATGATCTTATCCATAGATGCTGAAAAATTCTTTGACAAAATCCAACATTCCTTTATGATAAAAGTCCTGAAGAGATCAGGAATACAGGGAAAATATCTAAATATGATAAAAGCAATTTACAAAAAGCCTACAATTTACAAAAAGCCTACAGCCAACATCAAACTAAATGGAAAAACATTAAAAACAATCCCACTAAAATCAGTTACTAGACAAGGCTTTCTCCTTCCCCTTAGCTATTCAATATAGTTCTCAAAGTTTTAGCTAAAGCAATAAGAGAATAAAGGAGATTAAAGGGATAAAAATTGGAAAAAAAAGAACTGAAACTATCTCATTTGCAGATGATATGAATGTATACATAAGTGACCCACAAAACTCTACCAGGGAACTTCTACAGATCATAAACACCTTCAACAATGTAGCAGGATACAAGATTAACTCAAAGAAATCTACAGTAGCCCTTTTACACACTAAAGATAGCAGGGCTGAAAACAAAGTAAGGGAAACATCACTCATTATAATAGCTGAAAATAGCATTAAATACCTAGGGTGTAATTATAGCCAAAGAAGTAACACATCTATTTGATAAAAGCTTTAAATCACTGAAGAAAGAAATTGAAGAGGATATCAAAAAAAGGAAAGACCTCCCATGTGCATGGATAGGTAAGATCAACATAGTAAAAATGGCAATCCTACCAAAAGCAATCTACAGATTCAATGCCATTTCCATCAAAATTCCAACACAATGTTTTACAGACCTTGAAAGAACAATACTCAACTTTATTTGGAATAATAGGAAAGCCAGGATTGCCAAAACAATTTTGCTCAACAAAAGAACTGCAGGAAGCATCACCATTTCCTACTTCAAGCTATACTATGAGCTACAGTAATAAAAACAGTCTAGTACTGGCATAAAAACATACTTATGGATTAATGGAATCAGATTGAAGACCCTGACATTAACCCACACACCTATGAACACCTCATCTTCGACAAAGAGGCCCAATATATTCAATGTAAAAAAGAGTATTTTTGGCAAATGATGTTAGCATAACTGGATGGTAATGTGTAAAAAAAATGCAAATAAATCCAAACCTATTACCCTGCACAAAACTCAAATTTAAGTGGATCAAAGACCTCAACATAAACCCAGCCACACTGAACTTGACAGAAAAGAAAGTGGGAAATACCCTCCAACAAATTGGCACTGGCAACCACTTCCTAAATATAACTCAAGTAGCCCTGACACTAAGACAACAATCAACAAGTGGGACCTCCTGAAACTGAGAAACTTCTGTAAAGAAAGTCAAGGACACAGTCAATAAGACAAAATGACAACCTACAGAATGGGAAAAGATTTTTACCAATCCCACAAGTGACAGAGAACTGTTCTCTAAAATATATAGAGAACTCAAAAAACTAGCACCCAAAGCCCTAAATGGAAGAGGTGGGAGGGGGAAGGGAGCTTGAACAAGGATATACATGGATAAAAAATATGACTTTATTCATAATAGAAAATTCACAAAAAAATGAGGTTCAGAACTAAAAATGAAATTCTCAGCAGAAGAATTGCAAATGGCTGAAAGGCACTTGAAAAAGTAGTCAACATCTTTAGCCTTCAGAGAAATGCAAATTAAAACATCTTCAAGATACCACCTTACAATTGTCAGATTGGCTAAGATTAAAAACACAGATGACAGCCTATGCTGGAGAAGTTGCAGAGCAAAGGGAACACTCCCCCATTTTTGGTGGGAGTGTAAGTTTGTTCAACCACTCTGGAATGCAATATGGTGGTTTCTCAGAAAACTAGGAATAAATCTCTCCAAGGATCTAGCAATACCATTATTGGACACATACCCTAAAGATGCACATTCGCACCACAAAAGCATTAGCTCAACTATGTGCATAACAGCTTTATTCATAATAGCAAGAACCTGGAAACAACTTAGATGCTTCTCAACTGAAAAATGGATTAACAAACTTTTCTACATCTACACAATGGAGTAGTACTCAGCATTAAGAAGAAATGATATACTAAAATTCGCAAGCAAATGAATGGATTTGAAGAATGTCCTCTGAGTGAGGTCTCACAAACCCAGAAAGATAAGCAGGGAATGTACTCACTTATTAGTGGACTTTAAACAAAAATCAAAGCATGTCCAAGCTGCAAACCACAACCACTGAACAACTTGGGATCTGAAGCATCTTGAACTGACACCTTGGAGACTACCCCCTACAGAGGAACACCTGACCCAGTCTTGATTTGGGGGTGAGAAAAGTGGATTTGCCTGGAGTGGATGCTGAACTAACCCACATTGGGACCTCCTGCCCATTCTCAGTAGATGTGAAGGGGAGAAGAGAGAGTAATCGTCAGGGGCTGGGAGGGGGAAGGGAGATTGAACAAAGGAATACATGAATAAAAAATGAGACTTTATTCAAAAATAAATAAATAAATAAATAGATAAGTAGATAAATAAATAAATAAAAACTTTAGAGAGTTGGTATCAAAATATACATTACTATGTTTAGTATTGATTACATTTTGAAATATTAATATTTGTTACATTGGGCTAAATGAACTATGTTAACATTAATATTAATTTTGCCTGCTTGGTTTCTTTGTTGTTTGAGTATTGTTTGTTTGTTTGTTTTAGCTTTTGAAACAGATTCTTTATGTGTAGTTCAAGATGATCTGGCGCTCTTTATGTATCCTAAATGTTTCTTAAAGTCACCATCCTCAGTGCTGAGATTATAACACTGTGTCAACCATCCTCAGTGCTGAGATAACACTGTGTCAACCATCCTCAGTGCTGAGATTATAACACTGTATCATCACACCTTCTTTTGTTTCCATTTTATAAATAATATTTTAATAATTTCATACAATATACTTTGAACATATTTATCCCTTCTCCAATTCCTCTCACCCTCTCTACTCACAAACCTTCCCAATATGTTTTGAGTTTTATTTTTCATCTTTTTCCTCTTTTTTCCCCTCATTGACTCCAATTTATGTAGCCCAACTAGTCTTCAATGTGGAGCCACCTCTGGCATGTATTCTCCCTACCAGGGACCATGTCATAAAAGAAAACTGACTTTCTCCAGGCAGCTATCAAAAGTCAATAGCTCCTCCAGCTAATAATAAAATTTAATGCCCACTTTTTACCCTCTAGGCTAAGAGTTTGTCTGGCCTGGATTTGTGCATTTCTTGTGCATTCTGTCACAGTAACTGTAAATTCATTTGTGCAACTGCCTGGTTGTACCTGGAAAACACTGTTTCTTTGATGTTATCCACCATCTTGGCTCCTACATTTATTCCACTTCTCTTTCTTTCTTTCTTTCTTTCTTTTTTTTTTTTTTTTTTGTAAATAAGCATGAGGTTTATTACGTCTGCAGACAAGCTTCCTCCCTGCCTCAGGAGCAAGGGAGTAGCAAGGGAGGGGCAATCCCATATCTCTTTTAAAGGCTAAGACCATAAAATCACCATAGCAACTGGGGCAACACATGATTGGTCACTTTAAAGGTCATACTTCAAAGTCATAAGGTTGCTCACAGTAGTCATGAGGTTGCCTTAAGACTAGCTGGTTAGGGGGCTTTTACAACTGGGTGTTGGTCACAGCTATTCTGCTTAGAACTTCTGGTATTTTAATCACAGGTTAGACCAGACTATTATGTCCTATCTGAGTTGATTACAGCTATGTGGGCTGGGTCACTCTGTTTCCTGGGACAGACCTTAGTTCCTTGTTCTCATGGGGGGTGCTCTGCCGAATACCTGAACTGAATGCCTGGTTCAAGCCTTAGAACCCAGTGTCCTTCATTCCCCCCGTTTTCTTTTTGGGTACTGTCTCAATCATGAGACTCTGGCAATATGCTCATGGCAGTAGTCTATCTAGGAGATGGTCTTGTGCCCCACTCCTGCAGGCCCAAACTGATCTGCAAGGTCTCTAAAGAGCAGCTGGGACCTGACTTGCAAAGCCAACTCTAGGCTGTAGGGACCTTTGGCCCTCACAAAAAGATTTGTCTCCTATGCCAAGTTTCCTTTTAACTTAGCATTTCAACCTTTTTGGGGTTTGGGATTAACGGGGAGTAGTAGGTTCTCTTTATTGCTGCTTCAAACTGACATTGGGGCATTGTTCTTAGGGTCCCAAAAGGTTGAAAAGCTAGTAAAGGAAATAAGATCCAGGGCTTCTGTCAGGAGCACGTAGCTGTCTGATCCGGTAGCCGAGAAACAGGAAACAGCCCAAATTGGTAGAACTGGCTCACAGGCTTCCAGCAAGTCCACAGCTCCTAGTCAAGTGGAAATCTGTTGAGATATGTTAAAACTGGGAACAAAAGGTTAGAATTTAAATCTTGGACCCAGTCTTAGTAATTTGGGAAAGGCAGGAGTCCCCAAACCAGAAGAGAGAAGTATCACCCTTAGGGACAGACAGGTGGGAAAAACTTAGGCTGTACTTATCTGGAATCTTTTGGGCTTCTGTGAGGTGGATCCAAATACTAAGAGTCTCTTAAGCTCATACAAATTGCAAAAAGACATAAGAATTTCAGTTATATTAGTATTCCCAATCAGGCTTTATAAAATGAGCTTGAAAACTAGCTATCACCTTGGAGAAGGATCTGATTGTCTAATTCTACCAAGCTGACAAAATTATAACTAGCCCAGCCGTCAACACTTGCAGAGATCTGAGAAGGATAAATTATACCTAAGTGCAGAATGAGCAGCTTCTGAATCTACTAAAAACAACATAGACCAGTCCATACCCAGTTAGCCATCATACCCAGGTCTCTACCTAGTTGGAGGCAGAAGTATCTAAACAGCATCAATCTTCAGCTGCCAGGCCTTAAAGGTGGGAGATTTTTCCCCACAGTAGAGGGACATATGGGAGAAGACTGACCTTACTTTGTCTAGGCAAAAGAGTTTAATTAATTTTCCAATGTCTTCAGATCTAGGCCGGGTTCCTGGTAGCAGGCAGGCATTGTGCTATGGCATTTTGCCCAGGTTAGCACTGCTACAATCCAGACGAAGATCCTGGTGTCTCATAATCTTCTTTGGAGACCTTGGGTCACTGTTAGGATCTGGGAGTCTCTGTCTGAGAAATAAACATTTTAAATGCCGTATTCTGCAGATCTCTGAAATATGAGGGCTGCCCAGGTAATATCTGCATAGAAAAATTTGTTTCTAGTTACTTGTTGTAAGCTTACCCTGAAACTTATGTAAGAGACTAAATCTCAACCCTGTAATGAATCACAGTACTTACAAGAATGACTGTTTGTGTTTCCTAATAGCCTTGAATGTGCTTTCATTGTTTTCTTTAGTACACTTCACAAATATTTCATGGATGTCTTTATTATCACTCTAAATCCTAAAAAAGTTTGTTCTCAAAACTATGTGCTGAACTTAGATTTAAGATAAGCTGTCTTTGCAACCTTGATTGCATACTTATAAACTTGTTTTCAGATAAGTTAAAAAAATTTCTAGCACATAGAATCTATTTTTACACTCAGCATGGAGTCTGTATGCTCAAATTAAGTCATCTGCCAGAGTTCTTCTCACATAAATATCAATAGTGCATGATGATTAATAAAAGTAAGTTAATTTCAGCATTTTAACAATTATAGTTATATTTACACATGCACAGTTGGATCCAAGTTACATACATACATACATACATACATACATACTTAAAGCTAGCTCACATAAATATCAATAGTGCATGATGATTAATAAAAGTAAGCTAATTTCAGCATTTTAACAATTATAGTTATATTTACACATACACAGTTGGATCCAAGTTACATACATACATACATACATACATACATACATACTTAAAGCTAGCTTTCAACCACACATTGCTAACTCTAAGTCACATACATGTCCATATAACCATATATATGTTATAAACATTTTCCAGTGAAGAATCATCAGCTAATTCCAGAGCCGAAGGCATAGTTCCAGCGCAACACATTTAGCTTCAGAATCATCAGCTAATTCCAAAATGAAGAAAAACCAAATCAAATTAACCCAATATCTTACAGTTTCTTTTTAAAATTCAGTATTGGCAGATATGAGAAACCACAGCAAACAAAATCTACATCACCTCTGAGCTTTTACAACATTTTATATACCTTCAGTTGGTCTCTCTAATTCCTTAGGCATCTTTGCTTCAGACATTTCTTCTCCCTGTCCCTATATTATCCCAGTCCTCTGCCTTCTCTATCATCTTCTGGACAATATAAAAACAGTTCTTTTTGTGGTTCTCTTCAATATGCATACACTGTAGCCACACATGACCAACATGAAGCATCTGAGACTCCAACCAGTCCCAGAGTAGGGGTTCAGGGGCACCCCAAAATCCCAGACGAGCCCCCACATGATAGACCCCAGTACTATCCTAGGGAAGTGGGGCATCAAGAACCCAGACTCCAGGCTGTTGATGTAAATAAGCATGAGGTATATTACATCGGCAGACGGGCTTCCTCCCTGCCTCGGGAGCAAGGGAGTAGCCCCACTTCTCCTCTTTCACTAAGATTCCAGAGCCTTGAGGGGAGGGTTGTGATATGTTTTCCCCACTTAAGGGAAAGAACACCACAGGCTCTTATTCTCTACATGTTGACCTGTTGAGAGTCTCTGTAATAATAGTCATATACTGCAAGGAGAAGCTTCTCTGATGAGGACTCAGAAATGTACTTATTCCTGAAAATAGCAATAAGTCATTAGGAGTCATTTTATTGTTGTGTTCATTTAATGCAATTGTAGTATTGGGTTCTTTCCTAGGGTCTATAGCCTAAATAGCCACAAGATCTTGGCCCTTTTAATAATGTCAGCTATGACTTCATCTCATGTATCAGCCCTTAAATCCAATCAGAAAGTAGTTGTTTATTCCCATAACATTCCTGTCATTATTGTATCAGACAGATACCCATCTCTCTCCGCAAAAAAACTCCAGATGAATCAAGGACCTTAACCCAAGACCTGTTACCCTGAATCTGAAAGAAAAGAAAATAGAGAATGCACTTGTACTTTATGGGCACAGGAAAGAACTTTCTGAACAGGATCCTGGTAGTACAACAATTAAGACCTTGTTTTTATTTGTAAAAATAAGACAACTAAAAATATAAAATTATATATGTAGCTAATGACACATTTATAATAAGCAGTAGTGACATATTAAAGTGTATTTTTCCATTTTAAGATTATATTCTATAGTTTCTGCAGATGCAAGACTTGAATAAAAGTTTATGGCTCTGGACAAATGAATAGTGTTTGGGAGAACTGGACATTAATAAAAGAGATATATGGCTAAGAGATACTAATGTGTGCCAATTTGTGTTTAGAAAGTTTTTTAAAAAATGCTTAAGTGATACTAATCAAGAGTTATACTATTTTAAAAAAATCAACCAGAAATGAATACCAAGATCACATGTATAAAGTTGTGCTATTTACTATAATCCTCCCAACTTTGGAACACATCCCCTCTGAATTTCTGGAGTTTTAAACCTAAAATTGAGGTTACGAGTGTGGTTTAGGTGCATGTTTTGTGGCTTGATTATTATGTGGCATGCTGACTTTTTTGGGGGGTAATATCTATTTGGTGTTCTGTAAGCTTCTTTTATCTTTATAGGCATTTCCTTCTTCAAGTTAGGAAAGTTTTCTTCTATGATGTTATTGAATACATTATCTGTGCCTTTGAGCTGTTATTCTTCTCCTTCTTCTATTTCTATTATTCTCAAGTTAGGTCTTTTCATGGTGTCCCAGATTTCCTGAACATTTTGTGTTATGACTTTTTTGGTTTTAGTGTTTTCTTTGACTGATATATCTATTTCAGCTACTGAGTCTTCCGCTTCAAAGATTCTATCTTCCAGCTCTTGAATTCTGTTTGTTATGGTTGTATCTGTGGTTCCAGCTTTTTTCTTCAGGTTTTCTATTTCCATCTTTGCCTCATTTTGTGCCTTTTTTATTGC